>SZWC01003157.1:79701-117545 GCA_023375785.1 Penium margaritaceum | reverse complement strand
CCCTCTCCATCTCCCTTTCTCCCCCCTTCCCCTCTCTCTCCCTCCCTCTCCCCTCTCTTTCTACCTCTCTGTCTCCCCCCCCCTCTCTCTCTCCCTCTCTTTCTCTCAATCTCTCACTCCTCTCTCCTCTCTTTCTGGACGTTGTCGCCCCTGTTGATGTTCCTATCGCCATTGCCATAATCGTCGATCACTGTCCTTGTTGTAGCCGCACATGTAATTGCAGTTTTTGTCACTATAGCTCTCAATTTCTCTCATATCATTTCCCATTCTTTCCAATTGTGTCCTCACCTGCCTTGTTCTACCTTGTTTTGTCCAGTCCTTTACTGTGCTATACTGTCTTGTTCTGTCCTGTCTTCTCCTTTCCTCTCCTATCCTGTCTTGTCTTGTCCTGTCCTATCGTGTCCTTTCCCGTCCTATCCTATCTTCTGACTATCTTTACGTCTGTCTTTGTCTTTATCTCTGTCTTTGTCTCTGTCTCTGTCTCCGTCACAATCTCTCTCTCTCTCTCTCTCTCTCTCTTTATTTTTCTACCTTTTTCCTTAATTCTTCATATTGCCATGGGACGTCGTCGTGGTATGCGTGTTGTTTCCTTCTGCACCTCTCCTTCTTCCATTTTTGCCACCCTCCATCCTTATGGCTCCCTGGATCACTTGCCTTCTCCTGTTCAATCACCACCCCCTGTGCCCACTCCCTTCCCTCCTCCCAACCCCTCTTTTGCATTGTGTGCACATGTCGTTGAATTGTACATGTCATGTTTGGAGTTGTTAGATGTTTACTCCACTGCGTGTGTTTCCTTGCCCTCAAAGGTTGTTAGTGTCATTCAAATTCTTTTGTTGTCCTTGAAGCTACACATCCATTCCTTGTTCATGCTGTTGCTCTTTGCCACACCTCTTGTCCTACATCCTTGCCACTCCTGACTCCTGCCCCTCCTATTCCTCTTACTCTACCTCCCCCTCCTCCTCCTTTGCCTCCTTTTTCTCCCACTCCTCCTCCACCTCCTCCTTCTCCTCCTCCTGCTCCTTACCTCCTCCACCCCTCCTCCCCCTTTACCTCCTCCTCCCCCTCCTCTTCCTCCTAATCCTCCCCCTCCTCCTTCCCCTGCTCTCGTGCTCCTCCTTTTCCTCTTCCTCAAGCTCCCCCTCCTCTGCCTCCTCTTCTTTCCACTCCTTCCCTCTCCTCCTCCTCCTCTTCCTTTTCCCCCTCCTCCCCATCAATCCCCCCTTCCCCCTCCTCTTCCCCCTCCTCTTCCTCCNCCCCTCCTTCGCATCCCCCTCACCCTTCACCTTATTGTGCTCCGCTCCCTCCCTCTCCTCTTTCTCTTCCTCCCCCTCCTTCGCATCCCCCTCACCCTTCTCCTTATTGTGCTCCGCTCCCTCCCTCTCCTCCTCCTCCTCCTCCCTATCCTCCTCCTCTGCCTCCTCCTCCTACACCTCCTCCTCCGACTACTCTTCCTCCTCCTCCTCCTCAACCCCCTTCTCCTTCTCCTCCTCCTCCTCCTCCTGGTCCTCCTCCTTGTCCATTTCCACCACCACCACCACCACCACCACCACAACCACTTCCCCCCTCTTGGTCCTTCCCCTCACATAACAAATCGTACTCCTTATCCCCTTTCTTTTACTCCTAGTCATCCCCCCACTCTTTCTCCTCCATCTCTTCCTCATCCACCTCCTCAGCCACCTCCTCTTCCTCCATCTCCTCCTCCTCTTCCCCCTCCTCTTCCTCCTCATCCTCGTCCTTGTCCTCATCCTTCTCCTCCTCCCACTTCTCTTTCTCCCTAGCCTTCCCCAACTTGTACTCCTCCTCCTCTTGCTCCTCCCTTTCCTCCACCACCTCGACCTCCTCCTCCTCCTCCTCCTCCTCCTCCTCCTTTGTTTCCTTTGCCTGCCTTGTCCCCTTTGTCACATGCCATGTGCTTGCGCACATGGCATGTGGCCTGGTTTACTTCTACTTTGTGTGCATTCCTACCCCTGGCTTGGAAGGCCACTGCCATCCAGTTGTGGTGAGTTGACATCCTTTCCGACATGTTTGAGCAAGTCTTCACGGCTTCAATGATGTGCCATCCATACGGTCCAAAGTGCTGACGGCGTGGCATCGGCGTTTTCAAGTGGAAACCTGCTGTTAACAAGGAGCGCTTTCCACCATGAAGAACGAGAGCACGGTCGTATTCTTTTCCAGCCCCTCCTCCCTTGGCTAGGATTCAACCTAGGTGATTCATCTTTACTTATGCCACTGATGTTGAAGTGCTTAGTATAGGTCGTTAGTATTGACCTACTGAACCATACTCATGTGTCATGGTAGACTAATGCTATCATGTTGAAGTAGTCAATGTTCCTTGTGGTGTTAAGAATTAGGGAACTGGTGCATTTAGTGTCCTTACCGCTTTTAGGAGGTTTGCTCTAAAGAAAATGTCCGTGAAGTCAACGGCTATGAGCCGTTGCGATGACTGTTCGTAAGCGCCAAGTGCGATGGCGCTTGGGCAAAGACTACATGTACTTGTACTCCAATGCTTGTATCTTGTTTCACTTATTGATCTTAAAAATTATACATTCAACCTTCTCAACATGCATGAGATCTAACATGAAACAATATAAGACCACAGAAAATGTCTACTTGATTGTACTTTAATCATGATGTCATTCTCATTCTATGGCATCATGTTGAACCGACTGAAATGCACCCTTTGACGTATGGTTTACGTAACAAATTTGAATGTAATAATTTGTTTTGCAAGGTAAAACAACTTCATAATCATGATCGTGTTCTTCCTCTATTGTTTCCTTTAATAAGAATGATAATGTTTTTTCTAGCTAAGGACTAGTTACGTTTTCTCATTAACTTCAAGTTTGAGATAACTCCAATGAAAAGTGGAATTGTAAGCTCGGATCATGGAAAATAAAATGGTTACTAAGTAGGAAGTTTCTCTAATGTAGTTTATGTTTCAACTCAAAATGAGGCCCCCTACATTCTGGTTTAACAATTGACGATGTGGATCATTTGCTTGATTAATGAACCTATGAATCCTCCATTACGTACAAATGAAAGCATGTTTGACGTTTTTTGAGTCCCTAAAGGTTTGTTTTTAGGTTTAAAATGATGTTTTATTCTCATAGTCTTTGTTGAAATTTGAAGTTTTAAGAATCTTGATGTGTTGTTTTCATAGGATTCAAAATAGGCAATCAGTTTCACACCATTTATGATTCCCACTGTCATCATGTCTACTTGCTTTTGATTGATTAACAAACATTTTCTTTATTTTTTCTGTTTCTCACTCTTTTTCTCATGTTCGTATTTATTTAAGAAGTTTCAAAAAAACATGTCTTGGTTTCTTGAATTTATGTTATAGCCATTGGTCTTGCTAGTTGCTGGTGTTCCTGTTCATTGAAAAAGAGGACTTGTTTGATTGGGGATGAACTATGCAATGATGATAGATATAGCTTTGGTCAATCAAGTGTTGGATCCCTTGAGTGAGAATTTAAAACAATGTCACCCTGTGAAACGATTGATGTACATGTTACAACTTGTAGAATTAGCATACAACAATAGTGTGCAAAAATAACATAGCTATCCATTTTCGTACAAAATTCTAGTTTTTTTCAGGGTTATTTCCTTGTGGGAAACATTCTTTCGGGGCATCAATGGGGCACCAGATGAAGAAGGTTTTTTGGCTTCATTTGACCTTATCTATCGTGACATGTCATTGAGAGAGATCCACAAATGCATTGGTCATCAGGCAATACAATTTCTATTGTTCTTGATACAAACAATGTTGAAATATACATTTAAATCCATCAATCACATATGCATTATCAGTTGCTTAGAATTTAAGTTATGGATCATGGTTGGAGTGATTTCTTTGTATACATTACTTGAGAGTAGACTACTCCTGTTTTGCTACATATGAATTTTATACCTTCTCCCTCACGGCAATGAAGTGTTAGTGAACATGGTTTTTGATGATTTGTATTTTTAATGAACTGTAGAATGTATTGTTACCAGTACAATATTCATGTCTTGTGGGTTCATTGTGCGTTGCAAAGGGTTTATGAAGAGGAAAAGGTAATGTTGGAGGATCATTTTGCGTGAATAAATCTTCAAGTGAATAGCTTATGGAGTCTTTGATTCCATGCCATTTGAAGAAAAATGTTGTTTTTATACTTCTAGAGTAATTTAGATATTCTTGTAGATTTTTCAAGTTTTCATTTCATTATTGAAGTCATTGCCATAGACCATATCGTTCCAAAATGTGCTCTATCTTCCTTTGCTTTAGTTTTCATGAGGTTCTCTGCATAAGAATAGAAATTTATGCAAACAGTTACGGTTCAAGAGGATGAAAGCTTGACACCAAAAGTCATTTTTTTGGAATTTATATATGTAGAATGTGTTTGACATTACCAAAATCAATGTTAAAGGTAAATCCAGCCCTTCATATTCTCTCAAATATTCTCTCAAAGTACTTCTGCTATTGTAATACTTCTCTTAGAGACTTCCCAACCTGAGTTACCACTATGTGGTGAAAAATCACACACTATCTTGGAACATAACGAGGTCTCATCATATCCATAGTGGTGATGTTAGAAAAAAAATCAAAAAATTAAATATTGGTGAGGATTTAAATTTAATTTGGAAAATTATTTTTGGATTGGTTTGTACGATCTTGATGTGTCAATTTTCAATGTACTGGAAAACAAACAAGACACCTAAATTTCATGAAGGGACAAAACATTATGTTAAGAATGTTTCTTGAGGAGAGCAAGAAGGACCTTGAGGCCAATCGTTTTTTATTCAAAACATCTTTTGGACAGAGGGAGTTGATGTTTATAGCTCGTGTTGATTTTTTTGTAAACAATTGTTTGAAATCTCTTTAGCCAGGGAATGAAGCATCATGTAGTTTGCATCACTTTCTTAGTGCAGTACATATCTCTCATTTTCCTTTTGAATTTCACCCACCCTCTTGTGTAAAATCAAAAATACTATTTATTGACATGGCACATGAATAAATCACTCATCATCTTGATTTCAAGATGATCCAATAAGTCTTTGCTATAGTATTTTTGGTGTAGCCTGAACCAACCATTACATAGATTATTCGATTATTTATGCTACTATAAGATACAAATGAGTTTCGAATTGTTCGTTTTTGTTTCAAATGAAAAGGTATGTGAAACATTAAAATGCAATACTAGCAATTATGGTTTGATTCTCATTCATAATGAGAATAAGCTCATTCATAGGGTTTTGATTTTTTCATAGGAAAACTGAACTGCAAATTAGTCCTTTGTGCATTTGAATGCAAATACAATTATAGGATTCGTTTTTCAACTAGGTCTTAAGGCATATAAATTCAAACTTTGTTTTCCTATTTTTACTCTTCTGTTATTATCAGTAAATAGGGACAGGTTTTGGTTTTTTGGCCAAAACAGTTATGGAAAAACCTTGTTTTTATATAACAATGAACTTGGGAAGTGGAAATTATGGTATTCTTAATAAGTGTTGAGTGTTTCATGACAAGATTGCTCTTTCATAATAGGAATTATTGAATCAAAAGGCATGACTGATCTTGTGGAGAGGACAAGACTAGTGCAAATATAAAATGCATAATTGTGTTCTAAAAAGCAAAATATTGTGATTTCAGTGAAATAGGAAATGTTGAGCAATATTAAAGGTATTTATTAGATGGATTTGGCACTAAATGTCATGAGAACATGGTTTCCATCATTTATTTCTTTGTATTGATCAGAATTTGTTTTCATAACGTTTTTTTACTACAAGACTTAACTTCAATATGTATTATAATTTCACACATTTGACTTCTCATGTATCTTATCAAGATAGAATCAGATTGTGATAATGTGAGTTGAATGTAAAAACTCTGTTTTCCTCATTCAAATCAAAATGAATAAAATATATCACACAAGAATTGTTCACACATAAATTCAATATTTTCTTGGTTGAATACCGAATATACTCTTAAACTCATCAATTTTCATTCAAAGTTTGTGCATGGAGTAACCTTTAGAGATTCAGTACATGGGCCAATTTGTTTGTCACAAGGAAATAGAATAAGGATTTCACATGTGTGGATGTTTGTTTTTGGTTTGATACCTAACTGAAACTAAAATAGATTTCATGCAAAACATTTTGCTAAAGAATTTTTTTCTAAGGTGGAAATTCAAAAAAGATCACCTTTGTTATGTTAATACAGCTTAAAATCACAAATATAGTGCTTGTTTTGTTATGAAAATCCGTTTACAGATTCGAAGTTACATCTAAATACACGCATCAACAATACAACTTGACAAGGGTATCATCTTGTAATGCACCATTATGTTTAGGTTTGTACCATATTGTTGTTGATCACGTATTAAACAAAGCAATGAAAACGGTCAATTTAGATAGAAAAGAATAAACCACCTTGCACATTCTTTACTTCCATCCTCTAAATTTATTAACCATATGTAGTGTTAGTCGGTCAATGAGAACAACTAATTTTCTATATTCTAATTTGGCAACATTACTTTTATTAGTAGCTTTAAATCTTTGATTTTCACGCTTGTAAGGGGTCCATGTCTTATCTCATTGTCTAACTTCCCGATGTTCACACACATTTTACAACGGAATTGACACAGTCACATTGTTTTCCAAAGAACAACGTCACGTAGTCACATAGTAGGATTACCTGTTTGAGAGATATATTCTTATTTTGATCTTAGTATAATGTTTCAATGGTATTAAGGGGTAAGAGTGGAGTTGAGTTTGTGGTGTTTTTGTTATAAATTGTATCTAGAAGAAATTCCATTAACTTGTTTTTATCGCTCTTGTGTACGTATTTGGAGTAAGATATCGACTTGTTGATCACGTGATGGTAAATTGTGTCATGATTTCGGGCAAGTAGTGAAAACATTGCTTGAGAGGGTTAATCATGTCAAGTGCATGGTTGTTGTAAATGTTTTTCCATGTAAAATCTGACACCCTTTTCTATTAATTTAACTTTGAGACCAATATTGTTTTTAGTTTTTTTTTAAATTACTCTTAAGGATATTGTTTTCCACTACTATAGCACTTAAGTTAATTTTTTTAATTTTACCTAAAATCACATAGAAGGAAGTGAGTTAAGCTTGCCTTTATGAACGTTGGTTGTAATTATTTCCATCAATGACACCTTATTGTATCATAAAAAGAAGAGGATTAACAACCCGTACTCAAAACTTAATGATTCATATGAATTATCTCACCCATTTGTATTTTTTCTATGAAATGAAAATTTCCTTTCAATTGTGGTTGTAACATGCAGTATTTGAGTTGAAATATGTTGTCAATATTCTGTTTTCTAGAGGAGAGAATGTAAATGGAGTGGTATCTTATTAATTGTTTCTTTATGCATCTTTTGCTAATTTGGTTGATGCTTGAGGTGTGATTTAGAAATCATTTGTATCAATTGTATCACTTAAACAACCCCCAATGTTTGAGCATGATGAAACATGTACAAGAACTTGTTCCGCCTGTGTATTTACTTTGGTCTATTGTCCTATTGTCTAGGTCAGTTTTTTTAAAGGTCAAGCTGTTTCCAAAAGAAAGCACCCGTGTTTTCATTCCACATTTGTGGAGGTTTATTGTTGTGATCTTTTTTTTTTCAACCTCAACGCTTGTGAGGGCTATTTTCCTCTTCCAATTTGGATTGAGCACCAAGTTTTTTATCCACTTCATTCACTAGTAACTCATTTGTCTTGTTTTTTGCGATGTTCTATGACAGGTGTACAGACAAAAAAGAGATTCAGCTATGTCATGGATAGCTTGTATGCATAAATGATTATGGTCAGTGAAACCTATACAAGGTTGAAAAAATCTCAGTATCTTGCAAGCCTTGTTATTGGTCCTCAGACGTGAGAGCACGCATTGAATGATTACTATCAAATGTGAATGTTGTTTTTGATTCATCTTGGATGAACAAAAGCTATAGGTGTTGGTCTCTATGACTTATCCATTGTTCCCTAGTGGTTTTTTATCATCATTGCTTCTAAAGTTAATCTGAATGGTCTTCAACAAAAATAGGGAGGTGTCATGGAAGTGAATCCTTTGTTATGGAGAACAACAGTGCAATTTTCTAGGAAGGGAAATTCATGGAATTTGGATGGTTAAGGACACAATGACATATTGCGACATGGAGTTAAGTCGTTGCATGTATGAGAACCTATTTCTAATGATGTAAAAAATACTCTTCAACCAATTTTCACCAATGATTCATCATTGGTTAAGATGGCTGTGGTGTCAAGGTGTGACTTGCCTTTTGGTAATATTATTGTCAACGAGGAGTAGAAAACTTCATGATATGCACTACTTGTTGAGGTATTCCTTTGCTTGTTTAGGGAAATGAAATTCTTCAATACAATTTGTATGGTTCATGACATTATGATCTTTTTGGATGTTTTGATGTTTGTGTTTAAGCAATATTGTTTCATTCTTGTTGACATGTAGTAACTTAAGATAAAATGTAAGAGATTTCACAACAATTGAAAGGCTATGTCTTTGAAGTCATATACTCAAATTATGCTTACATGAAAGGGTTTTTCGCTATTAAGAATTTAATTCTTGATTGGACAGTTTAATTTCATTCAATGTTTTCAGTTATGTGTCATTTGAGATGATGCGGTCAAAAATTTAAAATGTTTTCCATACTACTTTGTCCATGACAAGGAGGTGTGTTGTACTGATTGTCATTGTCTTGTTTGGCTAGCACATGTTTTCTCTTGTTGCACATAGATTATTTCTACAAAAACAACAAATGGGTGTGGTGGAACAAACCAATGTGGTTTTTACATGTGCCAAACATTGAATGGGGTTACTAAAATGATCTCAATCTGATAAGGATGAGTCTTTTGCACAGGTTTTCCCTCATTTTATTGTTTCATTATTTGATAGTGAAGGCACAAAGGGTTTTTTTCTTATCAATTTCTAGATGAATACATGTTCGAGTTAATTGCATGTCACCTCATCTATGTAGGTAGTTAGGCAACCACTAATGAGCCCTCAACCTTCAACATCTAACCTCTCATGTGATCCTTGATTCAAAACATTTAAATGACTGAGGAAATTCTTATTTGGTCTTGCTCTAACTTAGATGATAAGGAAATGAAGATCGAGGAGGAAAATTTCAATATGAATTACATGATGATCATATATTTGCACATTTCTGGTGAGCAAAAGGTGCTCGAGGTCGTGAATGGATAGGGAACAAGTGGCGTTCCATCATGTCACAAGAAACACGTGTCATCCGTAACATGGTTATTATCACTGATATCATTGTACTCATTTTGTTTGCAAAGATTTTGTTTTGTCATTTTTGGCCTCATCATGTTATAGCTGAATATCATCTCATCCCACAAGATGTTGCTTACAATCATACTCATGAATCTAAGGTTCTAAAGGTTGTTTTTTGATGTACAATACTTTCATGCTTTTTAGTTCCATTTTTCCTTTGCTTCGTAGTGCCATCCATATTATCTTTAATTTTATTATTTCTGAATGTTTGCAACAAGGAATTCTGTTGCCAAGGTTTGTTTTTGGGGAAGTAAAAATGTGCTTCATATGTCTTGACATGTAATTTTGATGTTCATGAAATTGTTTTGTGACACATGGGTGAAGTGAAAAGGCTCATTTGCACAAATATGAGTGACAATAAGGTATTCATAATGCATTAAAGTATATAGAGAAAACAAAGGTTTTTCACAAAATGTTTAAGGTTTTCATTCTTGTGTGTAGCCATTTGTGCCATTGTCGTATGATTGGGGTCTATTATGTAAACAAATACTGACATGTTTCTTGACAATGAACATAAGGATAATGGATGTTGTTGTTGCTAAGTTTATTCACATCTCCCATGTTCTGGAAATTGCAATGAATGCTGGGATTGAGCATGGGTTTGATGGGTCTAGTTACACCCTAACACGCGAGGTAAACTTACTTGATATCGCACATGATGTGCTTCCATCATTTGTTTGAGGGTTTCATACACGTTCAATTCAATCATATGAAAAAAAGTGATGTGGGTTTTCCTTTTCCATCCTCCATAGAGTATGAGCCTGTTGTAAGAATACCACCCACAAAGCTTGATGGAAGTTTCAAATTGCATGATGTATGATTTCATCATTTGGTTGGAAGACCCTATGGAGCATGGACAATTCATGCTTCCAAGACATCCATTATTTCCTTTTATCATGAAGGTTCTTTCCATTTGTTCACTTATATGGTCTATATGTTGTATATCTCGTACAAGACTATTTTCAATATGTCATTGAGGATATAAGGGACTGTATCATTATGCACTTCATTGATCGGTCAAAGTCCAAGTAGAGTGTTCTTTAAAAGAGAGGGAAAGTTGCAAAGTGCATCTTGAATGAAGAAGATGATTTAGTGGGAACTCTTCTTCTCAATTCCTCCTAATTGGACATTTCAAGTGTAGGAGGAATAGCTAAAGAGTGATTTGAATTTCATTGCAGACTTTGCTGAGGAATGGGAATTTTGTACAAGTTTGTACTGAGTGTATACATTGGTTGTATTTATAATCACTATATCTCCATGCTTGTGCGTGTCTCTTGAAGGACATTCTTAGGGTGGAGGTGTGGTTCATACTGGAGTAAGTGGTGGTTTTCGTGCTTCTAGTGTTCAACTATGGATTAGAGTTTGTCCTTATTTTTTATGATGATAGGCTAAACCTTTAAATTTAAAAAGAATATATATGAATCTTTAAATCAGAATGTGTATCATCTTAGTCAAACTGAGCATTTGAACGTCAAGTAGATCTTCCTCTTCACGTAAATAACTTGAAGATTGATCATTTGTGAATGTTCATTGAAACTTGCTTTTCCAAGAGGTTTATCTCAGTGTTCTCTGGTTTTGTGTAGTATGGATACGAGATTGCTAGAGTAAAAGCATGTTTAGCACCTCTGGATGCCAATGCTAAAGGACTTGGAACAAATGGGGGGTGTTCTTGTCAAATGCAGAGATGAATTGAAAATGTGCTGATGTATAATTCAAATTTGCCCGACAAGTGGAACGGTTGTAGCAACAACTTCACATGATACAAAACCGATTGTTGCTGTCGCATTTTGCAAAAAAAGGGTAAGGAAGAATAAGGCAACCAGGCATGGGCGGATGGTTGTACTTCTTTGATGTTTGCAAGGTTGGATGTGATACTCTAAGGCAGATTTCCATCTCAATTTTGGATACTCAGACACATTTCCACATAGATTTTGTTATGAACCATATTCTACTAACTCAAGTCATTGTGGCAGGTGAGTTACTTATTATAATCTATGTCTAGTGTACTAATGAGGCTAAAACGCTAGGACTGGAGGAAAACCAGAATTGTGAGTGCTAACCCATTTGTATTCTTTTTTCTGACCTGTCCACAATCATGATGTCTAATTCTATGATTACGTTTTTGCTTTGCAACTGCGTGTCCACCTCTTGGATGTCTAGTTTCAATCATTGGATTTTGTTACATGATGGTTTTATGATCTACCAATATGGTTATTTCAACATGGTATTAGTTTTGAGGAGACAAGATAAAGTGTACAAAGTGAGTAAAGTTAACAAGTTAGGTTGATTGTTTTCTTGGGATAGTGGAGATCATAATCATGAAGTGTAGGTTTTTGTGGTTGATTGGAATTCATTCAAATACATCATGGTTTAGCTTATTCACTGTTGTGTTCACTAGCAAACAGTTAGAATGCTTTGTGGTGCACATGATAATGGTGACATTTCAGAAGAGCTCTTTATAGAAAGTGATATGCTAAGGTAGAAAGGTAAAGCTTACTTATGAGAATTTGAGGATCATATAGCTATGTTTCTAGTGTTGCATTCATTTGACACCCCCAAATAATACTTGGTCTAAACATGATTTCTATGTATTCTTGCCAAAGTTTGCTCTGTTGCTAGTCTTGTGTATTGCTAAAGCTTATTCAAAATGTGTAGGTGCATCTGACATAGGCATGTGAAGGCATATTTTGATAGAGCAAGCTAAGGGGAATGTGAAAGGAAGAATTGGTTTTCTTCATTTTGAACATACAATGCAATGAAGTCCTTGAGGATGTATGTCTCTTTTTTTCTTTGGGTATGAGGGGGAGTACACACGTTGCCTTATTAGTCACTTGTGCAATACACTCTACAATACACTTATCCAATACATGATTCCCTTATTTTTGTTAGGAGCGAGTCAAGTTGTATGAGGAATAGAGAATATGCCATGTTGCAATTTGCCATGAAGGTGTACACAAGTTCTCGTTCTGTTACTCATTGAATACAATGTATAACACATCGTTCCAATACATATTTCCCCAATGGGGGTTTTGAATGACTTGTTACGTACATGACATACTCCATCTTTCATGATAGTATATGTATGTACGTTTTGCATTGGTCACTTGTACAATGTACTCTATACTACAATCTTGTAAAACATTTCTTGTAAAGTTTGGGAGGGTACAAAGGTAGATGAGTTTTATCAGATAGAGTGACTAGTGATGCATGGAATCTGAGGAAGTGTTGAGTTTCTTCTCATGTGTCAATAGTTAATTGGAAAAAATGTCTTTGTGTTGAAAAATATAGGAAAGGAAGCTTTTATGGTGTGGCATAACAGTGTGAATTATGTTTTGTAATCACTGAAGGCTATGTTATGTTCATTACTGTATGGATGCTGTTAGACTTTGTTTTTAGGTGTGTACCTTTGAATTTTTACTAACGTTTTCCCTGTTGTTCACAAGGATGAAACTGGTTTTAAGAGGCTTGCTATTTAGGGTGAAGTTTGTAGGAAATTTAAATGTGTTGGAGAGAGCAATGAGGAAGTCATGGTTGCGTGCATGGATTCTTGGTATGATTTTTGTTATTTTGGATGTGGAAATTGAGCATGATATGCACACAAGTATGGAAGTTGACACATGTATGCATGTTTTTGAAAAGATGCATAGTTGTGTGGGGTGCCACGTTCACTACGTGGTGCATCATTTCTAGAAGACAGACCATGATGACTATGATGGTAGAGTACATGGTAGAAACGAACATCACGATATCGGAGATCTATTGTTTTATGGTCATAACAACATGGAGATCACGATCAGCGATGTACTTTATCTGTTTGACATATTCAAGAACCTCATTTCTATGGGAAATTGGAGGATGACTTCACCATGAAAGACTTGAAAATGGCATGATCATGCTTAAGCTGCAACTTAGCTGTTTGTGATAGTCAATCATGAAAATTTTCATCCCTTACTCAAACAATTAAGTAACATGATAACAATGGCATCCTTTTGTAAGCCACATGAACAATTGCTAGCTCTTACATTTGCTTAAAAATAACATTTTTGATGGCCTTAGTATAGCCGAGGATGATGAAGGTCATTTTTTGGAACCTTTTGTTAAGTCAAACCTAGCTCGTCAATCCTTCTGTTTGATAAAGAAACAATGTTACAAATAAGATACACCTTATCCACATGGACATTATCAGGTCATTTTTCCAAACACCCAACTAGACACAAGTATTTTGTGGTCTTTGTCGATGATGCCACTAAGTAAACTTTGACATTTGCACTTGTGAGTCATAACACATTCTTTTGTAGAGTTCTACAAGCGGTTTCCAAAAGCGGAATGCAAATTAAGTCCAAGGTGGCATGTTTTGTAGAAACAACTTTGCCGCATTACTCAAGGAGAAAGGAATCATGAAACATAAATTAATACTAAACATTGTTTGGTAGAATATTGTCAGAGGATGTTTCATTCATACACTTGAAGAGATCAGACAACTATCCTAATCTCATCATAACTCCAAGATTCATGGTGTTCTGTAGCACGAAGTAAAGCAACATGGGATGAAAATGTCTCATCAACAACTCCTTTCACAAAAACCCTATACATACATGGCATAAGAAATCCCTAAACAATGGCAACATAAGGTGGGCCACTGGGTTGCATAAGGACTCTACATAAGTTAGAGTAATAACAATAACAAATTTTTTAAGACATAACAAACTATTGCATCAAGACTTGTGAAGTAATTTATGAGAACCTAATAAAAAACTTTGATAGCGCCAAAAGAAGGGACGTCAATTACATCTTCTCACCTTGAAAAGCTATTATTAATAGATATGGGGAATCAAGAAATCATCCGACCCCTGTTATAGCATGTTTATAACAAGAATGAGATAGAAACCCTCATGATCAATGACAATAGTCAGTATCACGTACTTGACTAACGATCTGATGATGGAGATCAACAAGTAGAAGGTTTTCTAGTTCAGAGGGCTAGCAATTAATAAAACATCATGGGTAAAAACATGATTGTTGACTGCTAGTCTCCTCACAACCCTATACACATCATAGCTCAACACATCGTTCAATAATGGTGACATAAGGTGGGCTAGTAGGTCACATAAGGATTATACATTAGACTGAGTGAAACATGATAAGCATGGATGTTTTGAGACATAGCAACCCACCGCTGCATCAACATTCTAACATGACTTTGACAGAGAAAAAAGTAAGGATGTCAAAGACATCTTCTTAGCATAAACAACAATCATGACTAGAGATCTAGAAGCAAGAATTAACTGGGCCCTTTTTATAGCATCTGCAAAATACGAAAGCTTAAGTGTTAAAAACCATCATGATGAATGATGGTTTGACTAAAGATTTTATGAAGGTGACGATTTGATGAAGGCTCGTCTAGTTAAGGAGGCTAATAATTAGAGTGGTTAAGGGGGGGCTCCAGAAGCTTTCTAATGTTAAGAAAAAATTAGACCAAGGGTAAACAAAAAGCTTGGTGGTTTAGTAATATGTTTCGCTTGCATTATGACCAAAGTAGATGGCAGCCTTGACGTATGCAAAGCTTGTCTCATTGAAAAAACGTTAACACACATGCTTGGCAAAGATTTCTTTTACTGTTACAATCTTGAAAGTCGCTACACCATACCTGAAATGGTGGTGAATTTTATAGGTGTAAATGAATGGGTGATTCCAATGCGTTTTGTAAAGAAATCATCTCTCACGTTTTAAAAAGACTAAAAACAAATGAAGCAAGAAGAGGGATATCATGATTGTTATCCATAATTTTTAAGCCTTGTAGAAAGCAGATGTGGATTGAGTTAAAGCTACATCCTCTTGTGTTGACAAATCATCACATCCTCAACATCAATGAGAAAGACCCATCATCTATCGCAAATGCCTCCTATCTTGCAAACAAGGTCTCCTTTACTTTCATTAGGAACTGTATACCAACCCTAAGAAACATATTTACTACTTCATCTAGCAACAGATTCTTCTCTCCATGAATACAAATCAACATCATCGTTGGATTGATATGTCGTGGTCTACGTTGGGAGCATGCTCATAATTAGGGAATAGAAAACACCTCCTACATCATTGTAAAGAAATGAAAGCAGTAGTTAACATCAAATTCATTCTTGACATGAGCTTTGGCCATTTCACAAGCGTTTATCATGATTGTAAAGGATGCAACATTAGCTCAGAGTACAAAACCTACATCAAGCAAAGCACAATATTGTTATATTACTGAAAAATTCGACTTAATTGCACTGTCTTTTCCACCAATTCTTTCAAAACAAAGTGACCAAGGTCCGCTTAATGAAACTACCTACTTTTTACCCGTCGAATCCTTCATGCACACAAGTTCTATCTAACTCGATCTATAGTTGGCTCCCAGACATATGGCTTCATACTTGAAGACGTTTTTGTAGGAGTTGAGTCACTTGCACTTGTAGTTCAAACCAGTTTTGGTATACCTACTAGTTTACAACATTCACACTTTTCACTACTTGAATGCTATACTGAATTTGAGTTTTGTGGAAAACCTTAAGATCATTGCATTATAACATTGTTCATTTTCCTTCTTCAAGGCAAAAATATCCTTTAGTCTTGTAAAATTCAACCTGTGTTACACATACCAAAACTCAAGAAATTTACATTCACGATACAAAAGTGGCTCAAGACATCATCCTGTGTTTATGGAAAACATGTCAAGAATCAGCCTTGCTAACTCAATATAATTTAGTATTCTTCTAAAAGACAGGACATTAGATCGCTCAACGGTTTGTAATGGTGTAGTGAATTCTCTCTTCATTTGTGGTGAAAGACAAGTTACATGTTTTCTCACAAAAAGTGTCATCCAAGAAAAAAAAGTCCTTTACATCCGTCTTTGTGGAGTACACGGGTGTCCATCTAACATTTTTATTTCTAGCAATGGAGAGCTTGGATTGAATATGAGGTGGCTTGCGCACCGTGTGGATAACACACATAGTTATGTGGTTTCATGCCGAGCTTGTAAAGCAATCATGCCCTTGTAGGTTTTGGGGAAACCATCAACTTCAGAATACATAGTACGAGGATTGTAGTAATTTTTACATTTCCAGATGGAGATGGGGGAAACAACCCCATTTCTTGACCCCCTTTTGCTTTTAAATTTGTGGCACATATTGCTCTACATGACAAACCTTCAGGATGAGTGAAATCAATACAAGATACATCATTGTCTTCTTTTCATGCAAATCATGCTCCATCTAGTACCAACACTTGAAAAGAACCCTCCTTCACAATCAACACCATGCATGCTAGTTCTCCTCATAGCCTTTGTGTAATTTTTTATGGGGAACTTGTTTAGTGAAAAACTCCTCCTCTACGTCAGTTAAGAATTTGAGGTCCTCATTGTTTTTTCTTCCTTTAAACAAACCTTCCGTATCCCTTCAATCTTACCTTGACTTAACTACCTCCATCACAAAAATCTATGTCTCCATGAAAGATGAAGATATTTATTTTCTCCCACGTCTGACTTCCCTAGACACCTTTGAATAGGGGCAGAGTGTTGAGATAAAACAGTCTAGGTTGTCAAGTTTGCATTTAAAATTACTAGAATGCAGCTAAAAACTCAATAGGGTCTTCATTCATTTTCCTAGCTCATTTTTTCACTAGGGAAGAAGTGTGCGCATTGAAAGCAACAATATGATCTAGGTGCCAGTGAATATTCAATTTCCTACAGAGCGTTCATGTTGTATAGTGAAAATGCCTCCATTCATCATCAGATTCCCTCCGATGCCTCCAAAGTCTACCACTTCAAGCCTGAGCCTCTGACACTAGAAGCTGTTACCTTGGGATGCACCTCCTACAAAGGCATGCTTCTTGTTCAGTGCAAGCTAGTGGCTCTACAATTTGTCTCTTGCAGGTCTGGTTTTTTAGACTTAGTCTCAAGGCATCTAGGGCGGTCGCCTTGTGGGTCCACAAGTCTGCACTTGTGGCTACATCTTTGCAGCTTGTTCAGGGAAATGTTCATGTACTTCTTCAAGTGATCTACAAATTCCTACATATATTTCATATTCTAGCGACTACGCCTTGCCCGTCGAAGATTTCAGCCCAGTTTCACCCATCCACCTTGCGCAAATCTTAACATGGTATCAGAGCAAAGCAACAGTCTTCAAAGACTAGAAAGGCTCCACCACACGCGCAACATCATGGAAAGCGAGGCAGAAGATAGATACTATGTGGATGTGGTTGCTCACTTCCAACGCGTTCAACATCAGGCTTTGACCAACAACTCTACACTCCAATCTCTATTCGTCCAACAGCTCTGGGATCCCCGCCTCAAGATTTTGGTAGACATTGAAAATCTGCACAAACAAGTCATACGGCGGGCACAAGGAGCAGATATATGTACTCCATCCTATACACCAGCAGCTGATAAAGCAGGAGAAGCAACAGGTCAATATATAAAGGTAGCAAACATGACTGGAACACTCTACACATTACTAGCCGATGAAGTTGGGACAGTAACTGATGTGTCCACAACGGCAGCACACACGAGTGGAACATTCTACACATGTGTAACTGACAAAACTGGTGCGGCAGCAGATATGTCCACAAAGCCAGCGGACACGGCTGCAACACTTTGCATATTGCCAGCTAACAAAGCTAAGGTAGCACCAGGTGTGTCCGCAATGGCAGCAGACACGGCTGCAACACTCTACTCATTCCCAGCTTACAAAGCTGGGGCGGCAGTAGGTTTGTCCGCAACAACAGTGGACACGGCTGCATCCCTATACATATTGCCAACTGAAGAAGCTGGTGCTCGAGCACATTTGTCCGCAACGGCAGTGAAAACGGCTGCTATACTCTTTTCATTAGTACTTGACAAAGTTCGAGCGACAACAGATGTCTCTGTAATGGCAACAGACACGACTGGACCCCTTTACACATCCCCTGCTGACAAACCTGGAGCGGTAGCACATTTTTTTGCAATAGCGGCAGACGCGGCTACAACCCTCAACATAGTGCAAGTTGACAAAACTAGAGTAGCAGCAAATCTGTCTACAAGAGCAGCAGACACGGCTACAACCCTCTACACATTGCCATATGACGAAGCTGGAGCGAAAGCAGATTTGTCTGGAATGGTAGTGGACACGACTATACCACTTAACACATGGCTAGCTGACAAAGCTGGAGTGGCAGCAGATTGTTCTGCAATAGTATCGGACACAACTACAGATCTCTACACACAACCAGCCAACGAGGCTCGAGTGGCAGCAAATGTGTCTGTTACGACATCAGAGATGAGTGCATCACTCTGCACATTGCAAACTAATGAAGCTGGAGCGGTAGGAGATTTGTCTAGAACAACAACACTGATGAAGAATTGGACACATAAGGGAATGACAAAGTCGGAGCAACAAGAGATTCGTTCATTATGGTAGCGGACACAGCTACAACACTCGTCACATTACTAGTTTACAAAGTTAAAGCAACGGTAGATTCATTCGCTACGGCAACAAACATGACTACAACACATAACACAATGCTAGCTAACAAAGCTATTGATGGTGCTGCCATCTTTTCATTCAACACATTCAGACTCAACTCACTAGTTTGCCGGTTGATATGGGGAGAAAAGATTCCGGGCAATACCACTCGCCGTTGCCGACATGGTGTTGCCATCTTTTCAATCCCCCAGTGAAGACGTTCAACACTTGTCCTTTGCTTGGAAAGTCGGACAACACTGCTCACCACTTCTTGTGGAGCTAGAAATTATTTTGAGAGAGCACCACTTAAAAAAAATGATCGAGTTTGAAGGATCCAACATCTATCATCCCAAAAAGATTACAAGCTCAACCTAAAGAACCTACTCGGCCACCACCTCTCCTAGGTGTTCGTATCATGAGCGCCCGATACGACAAGATTTCCACTGTCGCATCCCTCGCCCATCGGTGAATCCTAAGCTGCCTTTGCCGCCGAAGCCGTGCCTACTGCTGCTCGGTGTACCCGGGAAGCACCAATTCAGCGGTGTCATCATCTATGTGATTTTTGACCATCGTCACAACGCTTGTCGCTATACTGTCTTCTTACAACGAAGCCAAAGAATGATGCCTTCTTTGTCTCTCAACATGTTGTGGAGTAAGAATATCCACGGTTGGGCAATCGCATGAAGGCTCCACCTTGGTTCCACTCATCGGTTGAATATGACTTGATGACTTCACTTTTTCCACGTTCTCGGGTACCACTTTTGCTGCCTGCTCCATCGATGCCTCTTTCGGGAGCACAGGAAGCAAATGAGAAAGCGAGAAAATATATTCTTTGCTTTGAGAGTCCACAACAAGAGGCCTCTAGCAGTGGTCCATGTCAAATTCCACGTTAGCAAAATTTGACAATGAAAATCATTCGTCGGTGGTACCTGTGGAGGAGTTCCTTCAGTCGCAACAGCTGATGGAGAATTCTCGTTTACCTTGCCATCATAACGAATAATATTCTTGGCCATGACATCACCCCTCCTCACATCGTAGGAAAATGATCGCTCCATCTCCACAGGGCGCTAGCAAGAGAATGTTACATCTCTGACTTTTTGGCCTTAGAAGCGTGAAGGCCACACTTCTGAGTGATGGCTTTCAAATGCCAAAATCTTTGGCTTTTGTATTGAGCTTGGAGGACTTCAATTGACCTTCCAGGAACACCATGAGTTGATGTGAGAGCTCCCACATCCTCTGCATTGGAAGTTACCGACAACTTCCACCTCCATCCTACAAAAAATGGCCTGAAAAAACCGCTCCTGTTAGTTTTTGTATTTTTAAGACGATTTTCCAGTTTCGTCTCTAGCGACTTCGGCGTTTATGTTAACTTCCCTAACAACTGCATTGTTACGAGAACGCAACTTCAAAATGACACGGTCGTTGCCTTCCTGGCTAGCGAAGCAGTTAAGGCAAACCCCCCCTAATCGACCACACCACACCTAAAGGTTGTGAGCAAATGCCAGCCGGCAAGGGATCTGGGATTGACCGCTGCGCTCGACCGCCCACTCGCTGGCGATTGGTCGATTGGTCGCTCAAGCCTCACTCGCGGGAGGTCGCCTTTCTCCCCTTCCCTTGCAGTTTTCACTGAAATTGCAAGCCTCGTAGTTTTGCGCGAATACTACGAGGACCGCAGTATTTGCAGATAGCGAGGGGGTGGAGGAGGAGGAGTCAAGCGAGTCAATTTGCACTCGCGATTATTGTCGCCGCGAACTGGTCGTGATGGGGCAAAGCACCAGTTCGTTTTTAGAAGAAAATAAAATTGCTTGACGACCTCGTCTAAGGAAATCATCATCTGTGCTTCATCCAGTTCAAAGCACGTACTACGCCACTTTTGCAACCACCTGTGTAGAAATACCATCATCATCCACAAACAACTTCATCATGTATCTTTTAGTCAAGAAACATCCCTGAACGTCTACAAGGATTCTCTTTAACACCGACAATCGCAACTGAGGGGGGGGGGCGTTGAGATTTACCAAGTTTTGATGGCTGGGTTTTGCTAAAATGCATCTTGTGGTGCATTTTATCTGCTTCGGAGGGCCAGAAGATTCACCTCCTTAAATGGCGAGAAGCGAGGCTCAAATCCTTGCCTCCACAAGATTTTAAGGTGCCATTGGAGGCCCTTAAGGGCTCTGAACCCCTAGCTTTTAGCTCAAGGGTGGTTGGTTCACAACCTCTTACAACCAGTTACAACCTCTTGGCGATCCTTCAACTGCCAGTGCATCTTCAACGTCAAGTGGCTGCGAGTGACCCTTCATCTTCCACGTGACTTTTCAGCTTGCCAGGGTGGTTATGTAACCACACAGGTGGATATGCAACTACCTACAACCTTCGAGGCCATGGCCTCCAAGGAGGCCCTCCTAGTACTACTTAAGGGGCTTAGTCCATTCAGTCCATTCAGTCCATGATGGCAAGTCCATTCATCATCAAATTCCTTTTGATGCCTTTAGAGTTTACCCCTCCAAGCCTTAGCATCTGACAATACAAGCCAGTACCTTAGGACGCACCTCTTACAAAGGCCTGCACCTTGTTTAGTGCAAGGTAGTGGCTCTACAATTTATCTCTTGCAGGTATGGTTTTCCAAACTTTGTCTGAAGGCATCTAGGGCGGGCGACCTGTGGGCCCACAAGTCTGCACTTGTGGCAACATCCTTGCAGCTGGTTCAGGGAACTCTTCATGGAATTCTCCAAGTGATCTACAAATTCCTACATATATTTCAGATTCTACCAACGACGCCTTGCCCTTCGAAGATTTTAGTCTAGTTTCACCCGTCCATCTTCCGCAAATCTTTACAATATTCAACACGACATACTGCGAGGTTGTATTCTCCTTGAAGGATTAGTTTTGGTGTGTGAAGAGCATAGTTGTGGAAAAGAGATAGATTAGGAGATGTTTGGAAGCCACAACTGAAAGATGTAGGTTGATTAGAAAGAACCGAGTACAAGGTACAAATGTATTCTAACTGTCAGTTGTAACCCTTACAAACTCCACCGCTATATTGGTACAACAAGGTACTTGCATCTCAACTTGGTCCTTTTCTTGGAACCAAACGTTGTGCTTCTTTTGCATGGTTTAAGTGAAGCCCTAGGCATTAAGTGCAAGTTGCACCTAATGCTTAGTGCAAGTAATTCTTGGCCGTTGATCGTTGAAATCAAAGGTTTGTCTTGTCCTTTGACGAGTTGTCGCATTTGCTTGAAGTCTCATACAGGTTGGTGTGGTTTCTATATTGCACATGCCATTGGTGATACTACATCTTTTTAAATTGCATTCAAAAGTTTTGTTGTTTTCCTAGTGAGCATCTTTAGTCAAGGGTTTTACTCTAAGAAAACACCTTTGTGGGTAATGTAATTGTTTTGCCATTTTTTGAGAGTGTGACACATAGCTGCGCATTTTGTGCTTAAAACATATCTCATGTTAATGTCTTTTAAGCGCCCCTCCCATGCCAGTGTACTCTACATGCTACTTCATATTTTCTTGGTCCCTCTCTTTCTCCTCTGCGCATTCACAATCGAGCATAAGGGAGCATAAATTCTTGCTTGATTTCAAAAGAACAAGAATATGGAGATGAGGAGTACCAAATGGATGATTTCATGATCCAACAGCTTCTGCTTATGGGATATGCCTGATGGCTTTTTCAAAATGTGGTAATAACCACCCATAAGTTGTAGGTTTAGAATATTCAGTATTACCCGATTACCCACTTGGAACTCCCTCGTAGGTTGATGATTAAGATTTTGCTTATTTTGCTACTTTTGAGTCTATAACAATCATTTCCTAACTTATCTCATGTGGTGGCAAACCCATCTCCAACTTGGTGCACAACTCGAAGAGATGCTGCCATAGCAAGAGCGGCAAGGTTTAGTGAATGGTTATCATTTACCATGTTTCACCATGAATTCTCTATTCATGCTCACAGAGCCATGCTGTATGAAAACACTTCTACACTATGTTTTTCCTTTTAACCCTCTCCATCTTCTTGGACCATGTTTCATAGCAGCTTTACTAATGTTTGGTTGAAGTGCTTTGTATGGTCATGGCTTTTGTGAATGGCATGGAACATAAAACTACTTTTGCGTGTTAAGCTTCCCCTTGAGATCTATTTTTAAAACTTGAAGTTGAACTTGGATCATGATTTGAGACAATAGACCACGACACTCTATGCAATTTGATACCATGAGAGAGGAGGAGTTGAGGTGTCACATTTGTGGTGCTTCTCTTAGAACATGTGATGAAATTTGCGATGTCTAAGAATCAACCCACCACAAACAACACCACTTCTTCTCGTGCATCACAAGTAACATGTTGATGTAGTTGAGCGAGTGCATGTTAAACCGGAAAACGTTGTTGCTTCCCAGATGACTTGGCCCTGTTTTCCTTAAAGCATCAGGAAAGATCGTTGCATTGAAACTTCGTGTAGTTGGTTGATATTGACAACCATGGGTATTCAATTGCCAAGGCTTTTAGCATCTTGTAAAAGATGGACTGATTCGAGTAGTGGGTATCATACACCATCTCTAGCAACAACTATTTCAATGTTGCATTGTTTGGTGCAATAATCACTATCTTGCGCCCCCTTTGTCTATACACCTCATTCCACATGGTATCTTCCATCAAACTCCTTGTGCTTCAGCTTAGTGTATTTGAGCATGGATGCAACCAACCATTATCTTCTTTATTACCAAAAATGCCCTTATGATGTCTTCACATGGGCTGTAGCTTGTGGCATGTTTGGCCCCTTAAACACGTCATGTCTTACTAATTTACATAATTTAAATCGTGTTGCCTAACTCTTATGCTGCTGCGCATATGAGTTTTATGGGAAATGACACAAACACAACATCACCCACTAGAGGGTGAACTAGAGACACAACATAGCCGTGAATAGCAAATTGCCAAGTCCGTAAGCTCACCCTCTTCTCTATGGGATTGATTGGTTTTGAAGCCATTTGGTTTGGTATAAGCAAACGCCTTGAGCAGCACGCATGAAAAGCGTCAGGTTAAGCGTTAGGTCCATCCCAAAGGTTAGCCATGTGCCAAACTGGGCGCTCATTTTCTAGCTTATGGGTTGCCAAGTGTTCCAATGTATGGTACAAGTTTGATCCACGGTACTTTATTAATTTAAATGGTTGTAGTTTTTTTAGAGTATTTTGTAGCCCGTTTGGAATTATTGGAAGAATATTTGGCAGCAAGTTGGCAGTTAGGGATGAAAATATGTTGTCTTGAAAGTGCGTAGGAGTGACTTTTTGCCTTTCATTCACAGACAATGGATGTTATAGAGATATAAAAAATACTCATAAGGTTGGTTTGTGAGTTGGATTCAAACATTTGTTGAACCATCCTTGTGTAGATTAGCCTTGATGTTACTAGTGTACTCTATGCATGTGCCTCCTTGAAGACTAAAAGCTCCGGTAATTCTTTCACCTTATCCATGGCTAAAGCTCCGATTCTAGATGTGAAAGTGTGTCCTCTAGAGTGTGGAAAGAGCATAATCATGGTAGAAAGATAAAATTGGAGATGTATTGGCCAGCGTGAGAAAAGAATAGGCTTGTTTGAAATAAGCAGGTTTAGGATTTTGTTTTTTTTCATTCACTGATCATAACCCTTACCTATTTATATTCTTTCTTGCCTGAATAAGCTACTTGCTACTAAACTCGATGCTCTTTTTGCAACTAAATTACGTTCTACACTTTCACATTGTGCTGTGTGCGAGAAGTGCCCAACCATACATCACCTAGTCTGAAAGTCTCTATCGTCTCTTAAGGACCCTTGATGTTAGCTCAACACCTTAGGCGATGGGTTAGATCCTTATGTTTTACATGTATCCAGTGGTAACGTGACCGTCACACGCTTGCATTTGGCAATTTTCCTCTGGCCATTATGCGCGAATGTATTTGAGGGTTTCCTTCCAAGATGCCCACTTGGTGGGTGGCGCTACTATCACGCCACTTGTTGATAGGGTGACAAATTTGCGCTTTGTGTAATCTTCATGAACGTTTGCAAAGGCTAGCGGATTACCTCCTAATGCCAATGTACTCCAGTTTCGAATGTAGTATAGCTTACTCCATCTGTTCCTCCGCTTTTTCCTTCTCCTCCTCATCCTCCTTCTTGCATTGGCAGTTCAGCAGAGGTGAGCTTGACATTGACGTAATGTAAAAACATCATGAAAAGCCCACGTGCCTATCATACTCACAAAATGCTTGAAATGTAGGGGCTCCTTGTTAATCATGCAATATGATGCATACATGAGAATTACATTGAATTTTCATCCTCTTATGTAAGGAGAGTTGTAGTATTGTCCATCCTAAACATGGAAAATGATTTATCAACTAGAATCTAGTTCTTATATCCCACAAGAATAGTTTAAATCCATAAAATACGTGTTCATGATATGATTTGAAATTTGCATTACGGTCAAAAGTCTACACCAAAATATTTGAAAATATTAGCTATCACATTGAAAACTATCTAGTTCTTCAATCACAAATTTCCCAAAGTTCTTATTGTTTTCAAGGTTACTTCCGTAAATGATTTCTTGTTTTTGAAAATCGATTCCAATATTCAATGAAATGTTTTTCATAGAGTTTTTTGGCATTCCATAGTTTCAGCTCACATTGGCCCTATCTTTTCAAGTTTCGTGGTTTGTAGATAGAATTGTAATTGTTAATGATGAAATTATGATGCCATAGCTTACTCATTGATACCTTGTTTTAAGAAGGGTGCACGTTGTTAATGGTTGACATGCATTTCATGAGTTGTGGTATGTGAAAAAACCGAAGTATTATACTTGCATGAGAAGGAAAAGACAAGGAAAAAATGAATAGTCGTATCAGGAAGCATTAGCACCTAAGGAGCATTGTTAACGACAAGGTAAAGCATCATGAAGTTCCTTTCCTACGTTTTTCTGGTTTCTCATCTTACGATGTTGAGATTATTTGTGGGACAATTTGACATAGTTATAACGGTGTTCGATGTTTACCACTAATTGAAGGGAACTATTTTCATTGTTGTTCATTTCATTAACCGAGATTTTTGTTGAAGAAGTTTAACTACATTGAAATCCCTCAAGAAATGACACAATTATGGTTGTTCTTGGAAGAAACTAGAAACCAAAGAATTATAATGCAAGAATAATGCAAAATTCGTTTCTTCCATTATGGAAAGAAGATACTAGTTTGATCTCAAGATCATTAGCTTAAAGTTACACTGAAATTATTACGATTCACTATTGTTTCATTTCGCTTGTTTTTCGTGGTTGAATTGAGGGCTTGGCTCATAATGACCGAAACTTGGTTATGGGCATTGTTTTCGCTCTTTATTTCATATAACGAAAAAATTCCTTTTCTGATTGAGTCTTGGTCATTTATGTTACGAATGGAATGCAAAATACATCATGATAGTTCATCATTTGTGCCTTAACAAAATTATGAATTATGACCTTGTGTGGGTTTTGTTCTAATACATCATTTTGGGATGTTCATTTTTCCACAACCAAAATCCTTCATTGTATAAGAGAGGTTTTTCCAAGTTTCTTGCGCAAGTTTTTACATTAAAATTCTTGATGGTGTGTACTCTTGGTTTTTACCTTTTGTCTGGATTAAGAGTAGTTGCGCATATGGAATCCTTGAAAAGTGTTACATGATTTTTATGTCCACCCTCACTTATTCTTTGTCTTGGGACTCTTAAGGGGATTCATTTTAGAGTGTATCATAGTGAATTATCTCAACCTTGTAGGACAAAATAGAAGTGGCTCACCATTTCCCTTTTCTCCTTTCTCCCTTTGGTTTTATGTTGTCATATGCGTTGGAATTGGAGTAATCTCAATTTTCATGTAGATGAAAGAACATTTGGTTGTATGGAGGTTCTTTTTGGTTGCAAGTCACCTGGTAAATAAGTGGCCATTCATATTGACCTTGTTCTCCCTTGCATAATGGATAGCACTAAGTCAAGGTGAAGATTGAGATGTTTGTTGTCCAAATTCCTGAGTTCTTAAGTGATATTGGAAGCATTTTGTTTGTCCATAGTTGCAAGTTAGCAGACCGCAACATCGAGGGCCATGGTAGTCAACTTCTTGTCGGACTCCTGCGTCTTCTGGGTAAATCCACCAGGCAGATGCTGCTCTTCGGGTTTTGAAATTCTCAACCAAGGGAGCGGCCGGGAAATATTGGAAATCGTCGCAACAACAGTTTGCTGCGAAATTGGATGCTGCGAGCCATCTTCGTGCATGGTTCTGTTGGTTTCTGTCGTCGATGTCTCGATGTTTTCGTTTTAGCTTGCTTTTCGTAGATTTTTTTTATGCAGATTTCATCCCCTGGAGTCCCAACATCGCACAGAAGAAAGCGATGACCGCTTCAGTCAAGTCTTCTCCACCATTCGTTGAAAACGAGAAAACCAGATGAAACACTTTTGTACATCGAAATTCCAACGAAACAAACCAATACCAGCCGCAACACGAAAAACCGTCCCAAGCAACGATTTCAAGCGTTGACCAGCCGTACCCCAGAATTATTGAAATTACCACCGAAATTTATCGGCCTTCTTCGCCTTTAAGATAAACGCTTTCCGACATTTTCACCTACCCTACTCGAAAGAAACTTCCTTTTTGTTGGTAGTTTCTCGCCAGAATCGTGAGCAATGCTGAAATTCTGGTGAACTTGGCGACAACACTTCACAGCGACAGCTATAGATCTCTAGATGACAAACGACCTAGTCAAGTCGAGAACCAAAAGTCAGACAGGCGTCACTGTTCCAGCGAAATCCTGACCGAAACCATCGGGCAGTAGGCTCTCTGGGGAGTGCTTGCTGATATCAGGGGCCTTCGTTTTCAACACTCAAGATCGAATAAACTTAAGAAAACTTACAATCTTGAAAGGCCCTGATTTCACATAACACCACATTCTATTGATTTAGGTTTTGATAGAAATCTAATTTGTGAAATGTTTATTAAAAAACAACATTTTGTACGACTCCAAATCTTCTAAAAACCTGATTAATTGAACACTTTATTCAGTGGTGACTTCCATGATTACTTTATGACCATTGTTGGTAACATCAAGTAGACCTTTACTAAAACACGCATCATGATGAAAGACACAACAAACGATGAACGTTATAGTATTTTTTCTTTAAATATGATACACAACATGCATGAATCAAATGCTGAGAATGGGGGAATATTGGCTTTAAGCATGTGGATTTGCGTGTGGTTGTTCCATTAGTAGAAGTGATAGTAGGTGTTGGACCAAAACAAATGCCACAAAATAAAGGGTAGAATTAGGGCTATTACAATAACTTAATTTGAGGGAAAGGTGAACGATCAATGTATCTGATCAAAAAGTGGGAAGCACGAGGAGTTTTGTTTCTCTCATAGTATGGGTACACGTTTGTTAACAAAAAATGTCACATTTGGATGTAGGAAAAGCATTTGATGCATATTATGGATTGTATGTACGAACGTACCTGTGCAAAAAAATAGCACGTGTTTCATTGAGAAAATTAAATAATTTTGCAATGCATGGCTATTTTTTGTGAAGAAGGTAGTAGTTCAATTTTAACATGCCTCATGCACATTCAAAATTCTAAAGTAGAATGCTTGTGCTCACTATTGTTGCTATATTCCTCAAAGCACAAAAATGTGCCTGATGAAATGGTTTTTCTATACAAAAGGAAGATAAAATTCATGGTGCTTAAAACGGCGGAAAACACCTAAAACACATTGAACATGGTCAAAACAATCGCAGAAATTGAATTTCAAGTAGGAAGGACTGTCTGGAAACGAGATGCAAGCTTGCATCCACGGATTTTGATACACGAAAGATATCATGGCTTGTGCTTAACGGTCAAAATCAATGGCACATAACTTGCGTGAAGAACATGGCTAAAGCAACTTCTTCATGAGAGGAATGGATTAAGCTCGTCTTTCTTAATTTGAAAGATGGCTGAAGCACAGAAGTGCATACACAAAAGCTGCATGTTTAATTTCATAGTTTTTACTTTCACTCAAATAAGAACCAAAGATTATTTCTGATGAATAATACACAATCATTGAAAGTGCAGCTAGCCATACTTGCTACATTTCACAAACTAGAATTTTGAACATATCTTCCTTACAATGGTTATAGTAAAAAACGTTTAGAGAAGAAATGGAAAAATAAAAAATTGTATCATGGGTACCAATGGTTTATGATTTAAGGCCTTTTCAATTCTGTACAAAGTATCAAATTGTAACATATTTTGAATACATGGGATGTAAATGAAAAACGAGACGGAGAAGGGTGATGAGAGCAAAAAACACATGGCTCCAACATGATAGTTGGAAACATTGATGCATCAAAAGAGCGTTATGTGGAAGTAATTACCAATACATTACCAAAAAAATCACACGGAGTGCTTATGGAAAACGTTTTTAAAAAAGTGTATAATAAATGCAAAAATACAAGATAAAAAGCATGATTTTAAATAATGATGTTTAACAAAAGTAAATTGAAACAAAACATATTCATTATTCTTAGTTGTATTCATTGACCTAGAATTTTTTCTCATGGATTGCACAAACAAGGGTAATGGTAAGTAAAATTTTCATGTTATTGTGCTCATGATTGTATGTGCATTCAAGGGAGCATGTAAATTTGATTCATTAGCAAATTGTTTTATATTAATTCATGATATTTGTATGTTCTCAACCCATGTGAACAACATATACACCTCAATTGAAAATGAAATGCGTTTTGGCAATGGGCTCACACAACCAAGGCATAGATTTCATAGAAGTAACATCAAGAAGATTAACCAATTATTCTTCTTAAACAAATGAAAAACGAAAGAAAGGTTTTTTTATCATATAATCCTAGAATAATTATTCTATGATTATATTTGGAGTTTAATTTATTTTGAAGTAAGTCTTTGAATTGGAATGCACATTCTTATTGATTCTATAATTACACAGTTTTTCTAACATAGACAAGGGCCTACTGTTTAATAAATCCACGTAACCAAAAAAGGTTATTGTTGAGGAGATTGCTTACCTTTTTCAATTATAATTTCAAAAAAGAAACATCCCACCCTTAAGAGCGTGTTACAAGGTAATCATTGGTATTGATGGATGAAAAGAAGGATCCACTGATGTAATAGAAAATGAGGTAGAAATGAAAAAAACAACAATTAATGCCTCTTTGCTTTAATTAATATCAAAATTTCACTTTTTTTGATTATCTTAATGAGGCTATGTACAATTTGAAATCATGAAAAATGTATGGTTATGACATCCATAGAAGAAAATAACTTGGTCATTGATTATCACAGAGTCCATATGACAAGTGTTTGAAATTTCTAATTGTAACAAAATGCAATTATCAACCACCTTTGTCATCTTTTCATGTAATGAATTATTTTAACTACGAGTTTAAAATCCATCCTTTTTTGTAGCTTTCTCCATTTCATCAAGTTCTCTACGTGGCTAATGACATAGTCCGCCACCTAACTTTCTTTGTCAGTGTTTAAGTCACCTACCAAAGGATTTGGTATACTTTGGCTAAAAAACCACTTGTGCTAGTTCCTTCGACTGAATGTCAAAAAGCGATTTGCATGTACTCATCTTTTACCCTCATGAGACTTACATTCCTAAGTCTAATATGGTTGAAATGTGATCACTAGAAAATCGCTTTTTGATATTCTGACGATGGACTCTCATATGTATTTTTTGAAAAATTTTCATCTATGAAACAGTCCGGTTACACATGAAGCATTTGTTTGAAATTTTCATGAAGAAAACTTGTGTTCATGCAAAGTTTGAATTGTTATGATTTCTAGTTTTTTATGTTAAAAGTTCAAAACTAAGACCAATGATTTACTCTTAATGCAATCGTCTTATTACATCAAAATTATTTTAACATCTCACTTTATTGATGACCCTTTAAAATTTTGTTAAAGTGTGTGATAACTACACTAAGAAACATCTTTGACATGGCATAGTTGGATTGAAAACCGGAGGTCTGTATGGAGCCCATGTGACCACAATATGGACTGATGTGGAGTAAGCAACCATGAAAGAGCCACCCTCTGACCTACATGAGTAATAGTGATGTAGCAGATACTATTGTTTGAATCCACGAGTACATGGGAACTCCGAGAATGAGCTCAAGAGCTCAAATAATATCCTCACAACATTAGTGGAAGAGGAGACCGGTTGGTGGCAGTTCCAATGGAACACACCACCATCAACGGCATAGTGACAAGCCCACCAAGGCATAGACACTTTTCAGTGGTTTGACATATGCTTCTTAGAACATTCCTTGATGCACAGTGACGAGTAGCGATGAAGGAAGAAGAAGAGGAAAGAAAATGACAAACGTATGAAATAAACAAGGGTGAGAAACCCGACGCAACACTTGGTGGCAACGTTGACATCAGCTTCAACAAGAGTAGTCGAGACATTGCAAGAAAGAAATGCAACCAAGAGAAGCCCACTTTACTTAAAGGACAATGAAGGAGATCTTTGATTGAGGGAAATGAGGAGTGAATGCCTTTGTTTAGTTCTGATGAAACAAGCTATTAAGTTAGCTAAGAGGCAAAGAAAATCCCTATGTAGTGATGAGTGGATGTATTGAGCCCACATGGTGTCACGTGCTGTGCATAAATGAGTCCCATATCAAAATCATGCTTGATTGGTTGGTGGATGCAGCAAGCCCACCTGGTGTTAGGTGGCTTGCACGAACGTAATACTTCAAATGTTTGACAAAATACTATCAGAGCAATTGGTGGGATTCTTAAGCCCACCACATGATAGTTGGCATGCAAATTTTGAGAAGTTATAGTCCATGTCAAAGTTTATGTTAGGATGGCAAGTGGACATAGTAAGCCCACAACGCGACAAGTCACATGTAAAAATAGAGCATTAGTGCTACATTTCAAAATCCTACCGGTGCAACAGATGGATGCAATAAGCCCACCAAGTGTCTGGTGGCTCACAAATGGAGTATAAACACTCCATAAAAAAACCCTGGCAGAGTAGCATGTGGAAGTAGTAAGCCCACCTTCTGTGAGGTGGCATGCAAAAATGGAGCAGTGGAGCTCCATGTCAAAATCTCGATGAGGCCGCACGTTGACAAATAAGGCCCACCTTGTGTGAGGTGGCATGCTGAAACGGAGCAAAAGTGCTCCAAAAAAATTCCCACTGGAGCAATTTGAGAAGGTAAGAAGCCCACCAAAATAGGTGGTTTGAAGAAAGGGAGAATTTGTGCTCCACGCCAAAATTGTAAAGAGGTAGTTGGTGGAGGAAAAGCATCATGAACATTTTGTTGGAAGTATCATCTATGGAGGAAAGGACGACCATACCCTTGGATATCCACCTAAAGGTAATAGATAGTGAAGGAGTAAGTTAACTCTTCAAGATTGCACATCTTATTCCTTGATCAGTATGCTTGTCAACAGAGAGTCACAAAGTAAAACTTAGAGCAAGATCATGACACATGGAATAATCGTGATAGTGGGGAGGAGAAGATTTTGATGACTTACTATGACCTCTAGGCAGTTTGTCACCAATGTAAGCTACGTGGCTAAGTTTGTCTGTAATGGGGATCAAAGCCTTAAAGCCAGCCTATGTGCATTGCCTTTTCGAATGGGGAATTAATGACCATGAGTACCAGCAATAATTGTATTAATATCAAAGACCTTAAAATAGGAGACGTCTTGGGTGTGCTGTGGGAATTCTGGTGGATTAAAATCATTGCCGGAATGCGGGTATTGTTTAGGCAGCCTTTAAAACCTGGTTTTGGGTATCCTCTCCAATAGAAAAGGATAGGAGGCGAGGTTTACTTTTCACTGTTGTAGATCCGTTTTCATCAATAACAAGTAGAGCTACAAAGTGGCAACAACTTGAGATGTGATAATAGACGGCATCATTCAGCAGCTATGATTGTTGCTACAGCAACTCAAGTTTTAATTTTGAGAAAGTGGAGCATACCAGTTTTCTAAGCTGAACAAGATGGAACACCTTCTATAGTGATCTTGAAGAGCTCGTTGTTGCATGCTTATGGCAAGCTCGAAACAAAACTTGAAAAAGAGGGCACACCAAAAGCCAGAAGTGGCTCTAGAGCTATAGCTAGGAAATGGAGCCTTGTTGTGGCGAACATTTTGACATGGCATAGTTTGATTGACAACTAGAGGTCTATAAGCAAAGTCAGATATTTCTTTGCTTAAATACCTTGTTGTAACTTATGATGACTTTTCTACATACAAGTCAAAATTACTTCTGGCATCAAGGTCTAAATTGGGTTAAGAGCATAGATTCATATGCTTCATACACAATATGGCTTTGCATGCCTACTATTAACTTGGTCAGTTGTTTTGTAATGCTAGAAAGCGTTACGATGTACTTAGCCATAACCACTCAAGGTGGAGGTACACGTGTTAAGACTGCTTGTATGAGCACATGTATGCAGAGCTATGGAGAAAGGACCACTTTGCATTAGGTGGTGCATGCACCACTCAGTATTGCATCATTTACAACATGCAAGACTCAGCGGTTGCATGCAAAGCAAAGAGTGGTGACACCTTTCGTTGATGAAAACATGCACGATTTAGCAGCATGGACCATTTTCTTGGTTGGTAGCCATCCGGAAGCTTCCCTTAGGAAGAATTTGTATGCCTTTGGCGGAGAAGATTCCTTGAGGAGAAAGCTTCTCCCTTGCAAAAAGAAGTTTCCTCTGGGCACAAAGCTGATGGTCATCTTCCTAATAGCCCACTTTTCATGTAGACAAGATTATGTTGATCCAGTAAGTTTTATGACTCTCAAACTAACTCTGTTAACTAAGACAACATTCCGTTTGTGCCGGAGAACACCTTACACCAAGAATCTCAAGTTTCTCTCCTTTCAAGACTGTAGTAAGCCTCATTATAGTTTGTAACCTCGGTAAAAGGATGCCCCTTACTTCCTAAAGGCAAAACTATTGTGCTATGGTAGCTAGAGAACTTGAAAGACTCAATCAGTTTAGCTTGATCTCTCTTGCTTCATGGTTCTCATCTATGGGCCAAGAGTTGTGTCAATGCCTGAGAGCCCTGAGTTTCTCTCCAGCCTCAACTCTACATTAGAGAGCTGATTTGTTTGGACAATGGGTCCATGTTGGAGTCTCCCTCAATCAACGAAGTGTATTTGGTAGTGCTGCACGAGCTTGGTTACATATGGAACCAATCATGTGACCATTTGAAAGAATGTTTTGGAAAGTGTATTGGAAAGTGAACAAATAATTAAACATTGAATGCTCACAAAAACGTCTCTACTAATGAAAACACCCCCAGTCTTTTTACATTTGAAAAGGGATTTATATCTTGGCTCTGGTAACATGCATTTGTGATTATGCTTTTTTAGGAATCTAAGGATACACAAATTCAATTTTTGATAAAATAAGTGTGGAGTGTATGAATTTGAGTCGATTAGTTATTCCTCTTTGTTATGAGGATCTTATAGCTGTATGTCTTTTTGAAGTTTTCCTCTGTAAATTGAATAAGTCTAGTAGCACTTGACTTGCTTGGCAAGGATGGTGAGAAGTCCTCTGACAATCTAGTAAGTCCATTAGTGGCTGCTTGCGTAGAGAGGTGGTTGGCCTGCCAATCTGGAGGGCATTTCCCTTGGAAGCATGGTGATCGTGTTGAGACCATTGTAACAACAGCCTTGATTGCCTACAAAGGTGTTGCGCCCTTGGATGCGGCATGTTGTATGAAAGCCTTGAGTTGAGTTTGATTTTTCATTGTTTCCGAGTACCATAGTTGTACTTGATAGTTTTTTTCATCTACAAGTTTGACTTCTGTCTTTTGCTTCCGCACATTAGAGTATGGGGTTTGCTTCTTAGGCACTCAGACCTTGGAAATCAACATGACTTTCATGTTGTATTAGATGATGTAGTGATTGCGTGAGTATTGGCTCCAACAGCCTAACAATACAAAGTTGGTTTTTTGAAAATCATAACACGTACTTTAGATTCAGTTGATTGGTAGTTATTCATGTCAAAATGTTAGGAAAAGTGTTAATACATAGGCTAAAAGGCATCTAAATTACGTAACAACATATGTTTTTTAATGAGAATGATCAATTTGCCTTGTTACAAGTTTTTGTGATATCATCACATATGAGGAATAACATTCATTTTTGTTTCAAAGTATGGTTCCATCTCGCCCTTTGTATTCCTTGTGTTATATGTTTATTCCTAAAATAAAACTATCCTCACTTAGATTTGGCTTGGGTTTTGAATTGTTATGGTAAAAGTATTCAGAATGTTGAACGTCAAACACACAATGTTTGTGATATGGTGACAAAGAATGCCATAAAAATTGATTGAAGCTTGATGTGATATGGTTGTCTTCATTCAACATGCATGTTTCATCAAGTAACATTCCATGATCATAATAGTTTTTAGGAATACAACCATCCAATATACTCCCTGCAACGTCTGGTAATTCACATAGCCATAAAGACTAGTGCGATAGGGATGGTGACTTTTGAAATGAAGTAAGGTTTTTGTGTCAATGTATTTAAAGCGTTGCTTTATGTTGTCGCTTGAGTTATGTAGAAGACTTTCCATCCCCATTTGTGAAGTCGAATGAAACATGGCTTTATAACTTGAAGATTTTGGAGGAGCAATATCAAACACATGATAATGTATAGAATGAGAGGTTATGAGAATTGTCTGCCAATTACATAGTTTTTTAAAGGAGCTCATGTGAATATGGTTCGCTTTCATGGGGAATGAAAGGTATGCTCATTGAATCACCATGGTGGTGCCATGGAGGTTCTAGATTTTCCTTGAAGTCGAAAGGAAGCGTTATGTATTCATCGTATTGTGATTGAAACCATAATTGTGCTCGAATCACGTGTAGCTAGCGTTTATACAATGAGGTTTCATGCATATGAACTCTTAGAATTAAGGTAGATGGATTGCGATTTCTGAAAACCTTTGATTCCCTTTTTTACAGGGCCATATGCCACCAAACTGTCCCAATCATTCAATTACTTGCAAAGGTAAACAATTTTTTCTTATTTCGGAACTGGTAGGAATGTTCTTTCGTTTTCTAATCTTTTCTTGTGCCACCAAAAAGCCCGTTATGACTTTGCGGCTGGGTAGACATTGAGGGAATTGATGGCAACAATTTTAGATGCACTTGCGCCAACGAATCGGACCACATACGCTGGACACTCAAGTACGTCATATTTCTAGGTCCCATTCATTCCTATTATCTTGAAGGCCTTCGGTCGCCGAAAAATTTTACCGGGGATATCACTGTCCACTTTTCATCGTTTTCTGTGGAGGGATGCTTTTCGCCGTATTGTAGGATGGTAGTCCAACCGCATTTACTGGCTGCCGCGTCCATTGCTTGTTCAGTTTACCGCGTTCTCCAGTGTAGCTGTCGGGTGTGTCGTAGGTTGCGGCGTCTTATAGCGGTCAAGTCGAAGTAAACACTGATTGTATGGCCCGACGTTATGCTATACAAACGGATCTGGTGGAAACGAGCCTTCGCGATGCCTTCGTGACTGTTATGATCACTAAGTTCTATGTCAATTTGTATTATTTATGAACCTGATAAGAAAAAAATATGTAATTCGTTTCCATCCATCGCTTGGGGGCCAAAACATCAACAATCACGCTAGCAAACCACCAGAAATAACATCCCGAGACCGAGCATGGTGCCACTTGAGAGTGAACAAAAGGACGGTAAAGGTTATACCTCCTTCCTTAAACACTTCACCAGCCAGCCATGACCTTTCCTGCAACAATTTCGACCAAAATGTGCAAGGGAATAGAAATTCAAGGGAAAAAGGAGGTCAGAAAAGGACACTTGACGATGCCATCTTAACATTACAATCTACGTCATATTCCTAGTCACATGTCGGGTAAATTGAACTTTCATGGGAAAGAAATCAAAAAAAGAATGTCAAGTAAACTAAACATAACATCTAAATCTTACATTAATATAATTTTTATCTAATTCTCTAGATCTCTTTCTATCCATGTTTATGTCTACATCTACATCAATATTTATACCTATACATATATCTATATCTATATCTATATCTACATCTACATCGATATCTATATGTATATGTATATCTACATCTATATCTATATCTATAGGATCAATTTGTCCGAGGTGCCTTGTTCGACACCCGTCTTGACGCGGGCTGCCTTCCGTCGGAAATCGTAGCTAGATGATGCCTTCACCCTTCCTGGTTAGTCGGAGGGGCCTTTTTTGGGAGCGCCGTCCCATTGGATGCTCGTCTGAGGGGAAAAATGATCATGTTGAATGTCGTCAAATTCATGCATGGATCGAAACTGACGGATGGAAGAATACTCTTTGAATACTCTTGTCTGATTTCGATAGCTCCGGTGAAATGGGACTAAAATGTCTTAAATACACCGACGAATCAGGATATCAGCACATGCATCTTGGATTAATGTGACCGGCCTCGGAGTCTGCACGATTCGTGAGTTGGATGTTCCTCGCTGTTTGGAAAATTTTGGGAACTGTTCTTCGGTGCCTGTGAAACGGATCCTGTTTGATTGAATCAAAGAAAGATATAGTGTGTGTACGAGAAACTTCGTCAACCTGCTGAGAACTAAAAAAGGTTCCCATCGATTAGGGTTGCTGTCTACTCGGTCGCTCGAACAGTACATGCGAGACTGGTTTCCAACGATTGCAGGTCGTCGCTTATGTGCGGCTTGAAAACAGGCATAAAGTAGACATAAAACTTCGAATTCGACATTTATAATATACTGACATGCGAAACAGGCACCTACCATCGTCGCGATGTGGACCCGTCACCTCGCGTCTATGCGAGTCGCAAACCAAGCAGTTCGCATGTAGTTGCCCATATCTATATCTATACCTCTATTTATATATCTATATCTATATCTATGTCTATATCTATATCTATATCCATGTCCATATCCATATCCATATCCATATGTATATCTATATCTATATCTACATCTATATCTATATCTATATCTATATCTATATCTATAC
>SZWC01003157.1:67449-74949 GCA_023375785.1 Penium margaritaceum | reverse complement strand
ATTCTACAAAACCTCATCGGTATGAGGCTTGGTGAAGGGGAGGATGTCTCCGCCTTTATGCAGAAGTTTGAGACTCTCTCGCAACAAGCCAACGGCATGGGGTGGGACTTGAAATCGGATATGCAGGCCATAATTTTTTTGATGGCGCTGCCGAAGAGCTGGGGTCCCATGATCACAGTGATTGGAGGGTGGACAGAAGAGCAAGTGTCCTACACCACCGTCTCGGAGTATGTACGGAATGAAGCCATGCTTCGCAGCAGTAGTGAAGCAAACATGGCTGCCTTTGCCTCACAAAGCAGCGGTGCCTTTTGTAATACCTCCTCCTCTAGATATAAGGGAAACAACGGCACTGGTGGAAGGGATCCAAAGCGTCAAGGAAACTGCCATAACTATGGTAAGGCTGGACACTGGGCTCGGGAGTGGCGGGCACCCAAGAAGGAGGGAGGAGACGAGGATGAATGGCGAGGGGGACATGGTGGGAAGGATCCCACAAGCTTGATGGCCAAGTGTGCCTCCAACAAAGGAAGGGCGATACTCAGGCCAGGAGCTTACGGCCTTGACTCGGGTACAAAAGAGCACACCACCTATGAGAAGAGAGACTTCATTTCTGTTGCTCCATGCAACAAAAACTTCAAAGTCGCCAACGGCAAGGTTGAGGCAGCTGAGGGGATTGGTGACAAGCTGGTCACAGTGGGTGTCAACAGTGCGGACTCCGACCTCAAGCTAGAGGGGGTAGTCTACTTGCCCTTCTTCACAACCAACCTGCTCTCTGTCTCTAAGATAACTGACCATGGCATGACAGTTGTTTTTAAAGAGAAGGAAGGAGTGATAGTCTCTACCAAGGACATCAGCATTTCCTACCCTGCCAAGAAGGTTGTTGCACAGGTCCCTCGTGTTGATGGACTCTACGTCTTGCAAACCAAGACAACATCTACGGCTGAATCTTTGGCCGGGAGTGACAATGAGGAGAGCAACGATGCAGACTCTGATGATGGAGGACATGTTGGAGCAGCGGAAGCAGTGGCACTTGAAAATTCGGCAACAAAATAGGACGCAAATTCAGCTAGTGAGGTTGTTCATTCTAGCCAGTGCACATCGTCGGAGAACCTGTGGCACAAGCGCTTTGGGCATGTGGCTCATCGCACATTGGTACTCATGGATAAGCAGCAGCTAGTGCGTGGGATGGAGCTATGTGATGAGGCGGAGGGAGCTGGGATCTTGTGTGAGCCATGCCTTCAAGGCAAGGCCAAGAAGAAACCTTTAATGCGTAATGGTACGCGTGCTCTCGCACCCATTGACCTCATCCACTCTCACGTGTGTGGTCCCTTTCGCATACCGTCCAATGGAGGCAGCAAATATTTCCTCACATGCATCGATGATAACAACCGCAAGGTCTGGATATACTTTCTCAAAAAGAAAAGTGAGGTGAAGGAGAATCAGCAAGCCTTTGTCGCTATTGTCGAGCGACAGAGTGGAAGGAAGGTGAAGGCATTCAGGACGGATAATGGGGGGGAGTACGTAGCCTATAGTGAGTGGCTCAAGGCACAGGGCATTGAACACCAGAAAACTACTCCCTTCTCACCTCAAAGCAACGGCGTAGCAGAGAGGATGAATCAGACCCTCCTTGGCATGATAAGGTGCATGCTCTTTGACGCCAAGCTGCCTCCTAGGTTCTGGGCTGAAGCAGCACGCACGGCTACGTATCTTGTGAACCTCACACCTGTAGCAGCTCTGCGAAGGAGAGGCAAGAAGAAGTAGACACAGCAGCTGAAGACACCTCAAGAAGCATGGTCGGGCAGGAAGCCGAACGCCTCCCATCTCAAGGTGTTCGGTTGCACCGGCTTTGCCAAGGTCCAGGCGGGTGAGGGTCCTGGAAAGCTCGATGCAAGAGCACGAAAGTGTATTTTCATCGGCTATGACACTGCCCACAGAGCTTATACAATGTGGGACCTAGGAGCTAAGAAGGTCATCTGCAGCAAAGACGTGGATGTCCACGAACGTTCAATGAGTAAGGGAGAGCTTCTTGAACTTGAGAACACTCTAAAACAGGGAGAGTGGCTCACTCTTCTTGAGGAGGGAGACGAAGTACCAGCACAATGGCATGGGCTGGGTACTACAACAGGGAGAGAAGCTGATGAAGATGACTTGGAGGTATCAGCTTCCGAGTCCGACGTATCTGATCCTCGAGACCATGAGGAGGATACCTCCCCCCCCATCGACGACAAAACAAACCTCTTGCCTCTACATCAACAGCAACAACAAGCAGGTCCAAGGAGAAGTTCACGTCTGAAAGTTCCTCGGCAGCATTACGATGCAGATAGGGGTGAATGGACAGGCTTCCACTATTCGTTCATGCTTGGAGAGGAGCCAACGTCTGTCGCAAGGGCACTCGTGCGGCCTGACAAAGCTGAGTGGGATGAAGCAATTTGCAGTGAACTCAGCTCCATCGAGGAGAATGTGACATGGGTACTGGTGGACAGACCTGCCGGCACTCATGTTGTGGGTTCCAAGTGGGTGCTGAAAGTAAAAAGGAAACAGGATGGTAAGATAGACAAGTACATGGCATGGGTGGTTGCAAAGGGGTTCTCTCAACGGCCTGGCACAGAGTACGATGAGACCTTTGCTCCCGTTGTGACGTTTGCTTCATGCGGTCAATGCTCGCCATTGCTGCTGCCAAGAACATGAAGGTCCACCAGATGGATGTCAAGAGAGCCTTCCTTCATGGCAAACTTGACAAGGAGGTGTTGATGGAGGTTCCAGAGGGAGTTGATGCGCCCGAGGGCAAGGTGTGCAGGCTGGTGAAGGCGCTCTATGGGCTAAAACAAGCGCCAAGACTTTGGTACCGAGAGATGGATACATTCATGGCTAAGGAGTCCTTCATGCATTACGACAACGACCCTAGCATGCACGTGTATGAGAGCAACAAAGGGACTATGTTGGTCGCCTTGTACGTTGATGACCTGATTCTGTGCTCTTCTTGAACGCAGTTGCTGGACAATCTCAAGGGGCAGCTGAGTAGTAGGTTCAAGATGAAGGACATGGGTCCTCTTAACTTCTACCTTGGCATTGCCATCAAGCGTGACAGAGCCGCAGGTACCATCAACCTGAACCAGACAAAGTACATCGACTCCATCCTCAAACGATACGACATGGCAGATTGCAAGCCTACTAGCACAGCCATGAGCTCAGAGTGCAAGGTCTCCACCTCCATGTCCCCATCCAACGAAGCGGAGAAAACTAACATGCTGGGCATCCCATATCAGACTGCAGTGGGCAGTCTGATGTATGCCATGGTCGCCACCCGGCCAGATATAGCCCATGTTGTTGGGCAGGTGAGCCGGTTTGTGGCCAGTCCTGGTCCAGTACACTGGCAGGCTGTGAAGCGCATCATGCGCTACCTTAAGGGGACGCGACACGTGTGACTCTTGTTTGGAGGCATCGCTGGATCCGCGTCACTCCGTCTCATGTGCTACACCGACGCTGACTAGGGAGGCAATATCGACGACAGAAAATCCACCTCTGGCTTTGTGTGTATGCTTAATGGAGGTGTTGTCAGTCGGGCGAGTCGCAAGCAGGAGTGTGTCTCTTTGTCAACAGTTGAAGCTGAGTACATTGCATTGGCTGAGGTGTGTAAAGAGGTGCAGTGGCTTCGAAGCTTGCTCTATGAGATGAAGGCACCATAGGCAACGGCAACAATCATCGAGATTGACAACATGAGCGCGATTGACATGTCCAAGAACCTAGTTCTGTCCAGGTGCACAAAGCACATCAAGATGTGCTACCAATATGCTCGGGACTTGGTCTACAAGCAAACAATGGAGCTAGAGTATGTCGGAACCAAGCTGAACTGGGCTGACATGCTTACAAAGCCATTGGACAAGGATCTCCACCAGGCAGGCAGGCAAGGTATCGGCATGGTCAACGCAAGTGATGAAGAATGATGATGGAAACTGACGCAAGGTGCAAGGGAGAGATTTGTTGAATATGTTTGCACCTTATTCAGTGNGATGTGCTACCAATATGCTCGGGACTTGGTCTACAAGCAAACAATGGAGCTAGAGTATGTCGGAACCAAGCTGAACTGGGCTGACATGCTTACAAAGCCATTGGACAAGGATCTCCACCAGGCAGGCAGGCAAGGTATCGGCATGGTCAACGCAAGTGATGAAGAATGATGATGGAAACTGACGCAAGGTGCAAGGGAGAGATTTGTTGAATATGTTTGCACCTTATTCAGTGTTGTACGACGGATCAGGAATGCTCTGCCCCTTGTGGAGGTATGACCCCTGGACTTGTTGTAGGGTGACTCAACTATGCTCTATCTCATGTGAGATATGACCTGTGAGTACACCATGTAGGTGAGTGGTTGACTTGGCCGTTTTGTTGATTTGGCCAAGTGAGAGGTCATGAGCTCGATCCTTGCTCCATGCACATCTTGGTTGTTTTAGAAGCTTCCAAGAAAGAAAGTCCATTGCTTCTAGGAAGCAACACGGCTGATCAGTCACCTTGCCACAAGGATGCTTATGTGTCAAGCCCACATCGAAAGTCTCTTGGTGATGTGGCAGGGTCAAGCCACTTCTTAGGAATGTACTTTTGAGTTCTAGGACTGGACAAACAGCTATAAAAGGACTTGTCTTGCATGCTGATCAATCAACCTTTGCTTGATGCTCTCTTGCGTATTGACGACTTGAGCTCTTCTTGAAATGTAATGCTAAGGCGTTAGTACTCTTGAAGGTGAAGTGTATGCCTGATTAAGTTTGAGGTGCACGACACATACCTGTAAAGGAAGGTGTAAAAACCTTTGTGAGCTTTTTTGGTTTTGCGGCTTCTCTACCGGAGGTGGTTAGCTCAGTAGCTAACAATATCTATATCTATATTTGTATCTATATCCATATCCATATCTATATCTATATGTATATCTTTATCCATATTTATATCTATATCTATATCTATACTCATATCTATATGTAAATCTATATCTATATCTATATCTATATCTATTTCCATATCCATATTTATATCTATGTTTATATCTATATATTTATTTATTTTTACATCTATATCCATATCATATCTACATCTATATCTATATCTATGTCTATGTCTATACCCATATTCATTTCTATATCTATATCTGTATATCTATGTTTTTACCTATCTATATGTTTATCCATAACCATGTTTATACCCATATCTTTATGTATATCTCCTTGTATCTATATATATCTATTTACATGTATTTATTTATGTCCATATTTGTATCAGCTTCTATATCTATATCCATGTTTATGCCATCTTTTGTTTTTTTTGAATTTTTCAAATTAAAAATTTTTGTTCTAAAGTTTCATTTTAATGTTTTTGAGACCACTATATAACAAATTCTCATAATCATGAAGTTATGTTAGGATTGTTTCTGTTTAGTTTTGGTATCTCATTATGTTTTTGAAGTTATTTGGGGCCCATACATTAAGCTTTACGTTGTGAATTTTTGTTTTTAAGGTGTTTAATTGTTAAATTCTATGATAAGTGCACTAGTGTTGTATTGCATTCGACCAAATCCTTGGCGGACTAGGCTAAAACCGCGGTGCTTGAGGGTATGCGACCCTCTTGCCATCTTCTCTCATTGCGCACAATCGTTTGTTACCCCGTTTGATTCTTGTGGATCCTTCAACCGGTCGGTTTGCCACTTCCAAGAAAATCTCCCATAAGTAAGGGGGGTGTTGCCTCACCATCGCTGGTAATCCCAACATGGGATTCAAGCCTTGGTGCTTTGATAGTAACGTACCAGATTCGATGGAATTGTCGCTTTGTAGTGTAAAATTGCGATGCTTAAGAGTTTTCGACCCTTTAGCCATCTCGTCTCACTACCCATTGTTTCAGGTGACCCCACTTGAGCCTTGTTGCTCCTTGGACTTTTCGGCATGGCATTGTCACATTACATGTGGACCTTGGTTTCTATTACTGATCGAGTTGGTTTTTGGATACATCAAATACTTATGTTAGAAACCACACATGTTGCTACAAATGTAGAGTCTATTTGATTTTGAAGGTACTCTTTTTATGAATGAAGGAGAAGTAAAAACAGCTAATTTCCCATATCATGAGTGGATTTTTCGAAGATGTGAGGTTCTATCCCATTGCATACTTGGTTGGCCTTGCTTGTAGCCAATAATGCTATTAGTGACTTATGCCTTCTTGAGGTGTTCGTTTATGTTTTTAAAAGAAACTATCTGGTTGTTTTCTTTCCTTTATGGAGTATATATTTAGCGGAAGATGGAATTTATTGTTGTACTCGTAGGATTTCTCATAATTGTATAGACAAGCACGGGATGTAAACCGTCTTGGTCGTTGTAGGAATTCATGTTTAGATTTTGATGTTGATAAAGATAACGGTACTAGAAGGTACTAGTTTCCGAGTTGATGGAGGTACTCTGAACAATGTACTATTCCATGTTAGAAAATAGAAAGTAGTTATTCCTCGATTTTCGTACATTTATTGTGTTGAGGATGTATTTTTACCTGATTTGGTTTCTTGACAGGGTACTCGTTTTCTGGGATCCACAAATGAACATGCTATTAAAATGTAGAGCCGTAAAACGTTTCTGCTTTGTCATAGATGTGATGGTCTTTTCCAGATGTACATGTAATGTTGAGTTTATTCCTGCTCTCAGATAATGATTTGCGCTTGGACATGGTTTTCACTCAATTGAAAACATTAAGTTTATAGTGAGATTTCACTCTCGTCGTCGCTCAATTACTTTACACTAACTGTTATTGAAACAGGCCCGTTGACATCCCCACGCAAGCAAGTGGATTCGCGGCATCCGCTGTTGCTGGCCGCTTGCGAGTGCGCCATCCGTATCGCCGATTGCTGCTAGGTGCAGAATCGAATTTCTGTTCACGCTGTTCACTGCCACGCGACGCCGCCGGCTGCGTAGGCGCGAGTTCTGCGACCTCGGGAGACCCATCCGCCTCCTGTAGACGACGAGAGGCCTTTCAAGTTCCACGCAACGAACCTTCCGTCTTCTGTTCTCCGACGTCGTCCCTGCTTCAGTCCTGCCGGCCTGGCTGCCCTCCTCCCTTTGTCCTGCGCGGTATGTCAGAGCAGAAGGGCAGAAGCGTGCGATGCTGGTGCTTGTGAATGCCCCTTCCAACAGTACCGAATCTCCCACTTGGCAGGACGACACGGCCACGGGGCACGAAGACGCCGCCGTCCCAACGTGCGATGCTTGAGCCCGACCCGTGAAGTCACCAGCATTTGTATCCGCATCAGCCGAGTCCAACGACGCCAGTCGCATTCTCGGTCGCTGCAACCCCTCCCTACGAAAGCCGGCCGGGGCTTTCCAGCGCAGGAACGTCCCACGGACAAGGAAACCGCACCTAGCATCCAGTTCTGCTATTGCAGTTCAACGCCGAGGACAAGGGATGGAGGCCGCCAAAGTCTAACCTGTACTTAGCTCCTGGCTTTCTACGGCGCTTCGGGCCGCAGAGGGAGCTTGA
>SZWC01003157.1:32766-50558 GCA_023375785.1 Penium margaritaceum | reverse complement strand
AGTCTCTGGGTAAGATTGGCATGCCTAGATCAATCCCTAGGCTTCCTTATGTACCAGCCCCTATGGGGCAGCCGAAATCTACTCAGCGCTCCGAAGCCCTTTATCGAGGCGCACTCATGCAAATAACACATGCATCATGTATTACGCGCTGAGAGCTTTCCAACGCACCGAAGAACGCCTCAATCCGTGAAGAAACGGCTAAGTTATGGCCGTTTGAATACTCTACGCGTGACGGCCGCTGGCAGCACCGCCAGCGGGGGTCACGGCCGCCCGAAGCGCCTTTGCTTGCGAATGCAGCTCCAGCCGCCATCCCGAAGCGCCCATGGACCCCAATGAACCTTGCCTCATTGGCTAAACGTCCATCCAGGGGCGCTTTGGCTGCAGTGGGCGAGAAAGTCGCTCCGCCGTGCTCGGGGTCGAACCGGTACGTCTCCTGTTTTCTGGAGGTGCGCCTCCCACCTTTGCACGGCCGTATCTTTCTCGTCCCTGCACCAAATGACCCGGTTCTTGGATCGATTTTGCGTGGTTCTTCATGTAGAATACAATGGGAGTATCAAAGCATGCATATGACCTCAGAATGATGACGTCATCACCGCCTCGACCGGCGGCTCCCATAACATAGGTCCTCCGGGCGTGTCGTGGAGCGGACTGTGAGTGTGTGTGCATTTTGAGCTCTAGGTGGGATGCGCGTGAGTGCAGCTGTGATGTCCTGCCGATGCTTCTGATGGAGCATGGCATAGCCTAGTGCAGAGCCCGGGTGGAGGTCTACAATGATGGCCAAAGTGGTTAGGCCGAGGGCCTTGGTGCCAGGGTCCCCACTCACAACCATAGGAGTGGAAGAGACAAGTGGGGTGACGTGGGGGTCGAGGCGCCACAAAGCGCGGTGTGGCAGTCTACGCACTCACTGACAGCTTTGGTCGGTGGATGCTGCCTGGGCCATGCATGTAGCACGGTAGGCCATGAGATGGCACCGAGTCGGAGGTGCTGGCGGAGGCGGGCGGGGCTACTTGCGCGGAGGGACCAGCAGATGCGGACGGAGCTGCCGACCCGGAGGGACTAGTGGGCGTAGACGGGTCTGCCGGCCCGGAGGGACCAGCAGACGTGGATGGCGCTGCCAACGTAGAGGGGCCAGCGGACACGATTGGGGCTATCAGTCCGGAGGGGCCAGTGGACGCAGTTACGTCTACCGGCCCGGAGGGACCAGGAGACGCGGACAGGGTTGCCGAGCGGAGGGGCCAGCGGACACGACTGGGGCTGCTCGCCCGTAGGGGCAAGTGGACGCAGATGGGTCTGCCGGCTCGGAGGGACCAGCAGACGCAGACAGGGTTGGCGACGCGGAGGAGCTAGTGGACGCGACTGGGGCTACCGGCCCGGAGGGGCCAGTGGACGCAGACGGGTCTGCCGGCATGGAGGGACCAGTAGACGCAAATGGGGCTGCCGGCGCGAAGGGGCTAACGGACCTGACCGTGGCTTCCGACTCTGAGTGGCCAGTGGACGCAGACAAGTCTGCCAATTCGGAGGGACCAGTAGATAGGACTGGGGGTGCTAGTCCTGAGGGACCAAGTGATGTGTCAGTAGGAAGCGACAAGATGGAGGAAGGACTCACCACTCCCCCACGCGACAAGAGGGACATTCATGAGCCGGAGCAAATGACGTCGCGGGGAAATAGCTTCTCAAAGAAGAGGGCATCGTGGGACTCGATGATGTAGTTCCGGGAGGGATCCCAGAAGCGCCACGCTTTAGAGTGACGGGAGACATCGAGGAAGGTATAAAGACGCCCGCAGGGGGCAAGCTTGTTGTCCTGTCGTGGGGCAGGTAGCCACACAATGGCCACATAGCCCCAGACGTGAGGCGGGCGGAGGTCAACCCGCTAGACGCACTAGTGCAGATATGGCGTGGACTGGCAAGGAAGGGGTCCATGGGGAATCCGGTTGTAGACCCATGTCATGTAAGCCATGGCTTCGAAGTAGAAGCCATCGGAGAGGCCATACTCGACCCGCATGGTGCGGATGGCGTCCACCATGGTATGGTTCCACTGCTCAGAGACGCTGTTATGGGCTGGTGTGTAAGCCGCAAATGTCTCATGGTGGATACCGTGGGAGGTGAGAAAAGTCATGGTCTCTCCCATGTACTCGCCACCATGATCGGAGCGAAAACGGCAAAGAGATTGACCACACTAGTGTTGCGCATGGACAAGCAAGTCCCAAATGGCAGGAGCGACATTGCTCTACTGCCGAAGGCACAAGACCTAGCAATAGTAAGAGTAGTCGCTAGTAAGGGTGAGGACATAACGTCCATTCTCCCCAACAAACTCGGTAGGGAGATGGCCCATGACATCAGAATGGACCAGGTCTAGAGGGGTGGATGCACGGGAGAAAGACCATGGGTATGTGGACCCGGTCGGCTGTTGCTGCTGCTATTCGCCCTTGCCCTTCTTGCCTTTGCGCTTCTTCTTCCCTGACGACGAGGAGCTGGTGGATGTAACTGTTGCGTGGGAAGTGACGGCCACAGAGGCAACGGCCGGGGAGGTGAGGGCCTCTATGCACTGGATGCGTGACTCCAGACGAGCTTCCTCAATCCTGAGAAAGAGCTCGTATGCCAAAGGCTGATAACCATGTGTATACATTTTTTTGTGCCCTGTGTGTGGCCGTGGGTGTGCAGTGCATGCGGATCCGACGGTCGGTGGTGATCTACGCTAGACGCCGAGACATTCTCCGACGCACGGCCTCCCTCTCCTTGGCCGCACCGTCATTTGTCTCCCGCCGGACGTCGGCCCATGCCTGCTCCAAGACCTAGTTGAGACCGTTATGTTGTTGTTTTCTAGGACTAGACTAGGCTTGTTTATTTCCGGCCTAGATTGGCCACTCGAGGGTAGGCGCGGCTAGTGCCGCGCCTTTTCCGGGCCGAGGGGCGAGTTCACCCTCCACCTCACATTGCGCCGGCGAGCTTTGCTCGCTGGCCGATGGGTGATGCTCGACTAGGGAGCCCCACCCGTAAGAGTAGTGTCACTGGTTACTCAGACACTTGTACTTTTTTCCACTTGTGCAAAACTAGATCTAGAGATTTCATGGCAGTTTCACCACCGTTTGACGCGCCGTTTGTTGCGCTGGAACCGTAGAACAATCCTCATGGTATCTGAGCAGTGTGTAGGGCCTAAAGCGCAAGCGAGCTGACCGTAGGAGCTGAAAAGGGTGGCAGCCGCCATAGGCGAGGGTCAGTGAGGCGTAGGAGAGCGCACAGGCCGCAAGAGAGCGTCGAGTGTGTAAAGGGACAGCGCACGAGGCCAGGGAAGCCTTCTCTCACGTCAAGAAGGCTTGGGAGAGGGCGGGAGCAACGATTCCCACGTCCATGCCCTCTTTCCGTCGCTCCGGAGTGTCCACCTGTGATTTTGGGTTGGGCAACGTGGCTGGGGCGGCTGGGGTGGCTGTGCAGGGTCTAACGACTACCCCGACGGTTTCCTATAGAGCTCTGGGCTGTCGGCAGAAATCTGGGCCCAAAGTGGGCCCGGCGAATTGCTGCCAAGATTTGGCCGGCCCTCTTGTCCTCATCTGAAGGAGACGGGTGTGTGTTACCACCTTCCCTGAGGCTAGAGAAGCGCTAGGCATCAGTCCTTGGTCATCATGAGCAAAGTAGAGGGCAGCGGCAACGTCGACCCGGCTGCCGTGATCCTCACCGCCGCCGCCATGGCGCAGCTAGGCCTCGGGCAGCGAGAACTCTCTCCCCCAATGCTGGGCAGCCGAGAGTTCCTAGCCTGGAAGGACCTCTTCTTTTCTTGGGCAGCGGAGCATGGGTTGGAGGAGTATTACCTCAACCCTCCGCCGGACGCCACAAGTGATCTTGTGTTGCTCCGTGCCTTCAACGCACTACTCCGTGCTCTCCCTGATACTCAGCTGCACGCCCTGCGCCATTTCCGCTTCGGAGGAAAGGGTGAAGACCCATCCAACCCCCGCAGTGGCGCACCTCGACCACATGACGCTTGGAGGAACCTCTCCACCCGATATGAGGAGCAGGGCATGACCCTCGTGGTGACTCTGCGAGACCGCCTGCGTAACCTCTACCCTAAGCCTGGAGCGCCAATCCCTGAGTACTGGGACGACGCGATGGACATACGCCGACGCCTGCTCGGCCTTGGTGCTCCGTGCTCCATCCTGGAGTGGCTGGACGTAGTGCTGCTCCATCTCGGCGAACGGTACAAGGAGTTTTGGCGTGACATCTTTCATCGCCATCCAGTGGTAGAGATCAAGAGCATCAACCTCTCGACCATCTTTGAGGAACTGCGGAACTACGAAGACATTCTGAAGGGTGAAGCGCGTGACATGTCGTCAACTACACCGGCCGCATATTCGCACCAGAGCACCTCCGCAGTAGCTGCAGCCGCCGCCCATAACACCTATGCGCAGACTGGAGGTTATGGGGGTGGCGGTCAAGCTTCCCACAGCAGCGGAGGCCAGGGGGGCGGCTGCGGTGGCGGTCGTGGTGGCGGCCGCGGTGGTGGTCGTGAGACACAGCGGTGCAGCTACTACAACCAGACGGGGGGACTTCTGGCGGAGGTGCCCCACACTCCAACGCCAAATGATGGCGAGGCAGCAGACGCAGCAGCAGCAGTGGCAGCAGCAGCAGTGGCAGCAGCAGCCTCAGCAGTGACAGTTTTTTCCGGTCTACTTACCACACAGTCAGCCTGGAGGACCTAACGTGCCCGGACAGAATGCGCTCCCGGCTATGGCAGCAGCCACCATGGGTTTTCCTCCTCAGCAGCAGTACGTGCTGCAGCAGCCAACCCCAGGGCCATTCGCATACCCTGGACCCTACTATGTCCCGCCATTTGCCGTGGTACCAGTCCCAGTGCCGGAGTGGGCACAGTGCGTGTACGACATCATGGAGGCCGCGACCGCTACTGACTCTCAGGGGGCGCTTCCAGATCTGCACCCACCAGAGCCCTTAGCAACGACTCAGCACCCAGGTCCGCGACTTGGGCACACATATGTGACCACATCGCACACACTGCCCATGCACGAATGGTTGCTTGACACAGCATCCTCACATCACATGTCTCCGCATCGCCGCTTGTTTGCATCGTTGTACGCTACGCATGATGTGCATGGTGTTCGGACTGGGTCTGGGGAAGTGCTAACGGTTGAGGGTATTGGGAAGGTGGCGCTCCAAGTGCCTGGTGGGGTCATGTGGCTGACTGGTGTCCTGTACGTCCCTCAGCTTAAGGTGAACCTGCTGTCGGGGGGGCAATTAGATAGGCAAGCGGGCATGTCCACACTTACGCGTGATCAGAAGTGCATGATCCATTGTGCAAATGGGGAGCTTCTGGCTGACGGGTTACTGCATGATGACATGTTGTACCGACTGACACTGTTTCCTGCCCTTCCATCAGACCGAGCACAGGCACATGTCATGAACAGTACGGACCCGCAGCACACTGATCTCTTGTACTGGCGACGAGCACATATCAACACTGAACTGATCACCGAACTGCAGAAACATCAACCTGCTCATGGCATGAGTCCCCAAGACTATCCACATGGTTTGAAGGCAACGGCCTGCCTAGACTGTCAAGAAGGCAAAGCACACCGACAGAGTTTCCCTGTCTCACAACGAGCAAGCATGGAACCACTGGAACTCGTGCATGCGGATCTCACAGGACCCATGCCAGTCCCCTCGGTGCAGTATGCGTCATAGTACCTACTGACACTGAAAGACGACTACAGTCGTTTTCGTTGGGCCTTCTTGCTGAAAACCAAAGCAGACGCACAACGCACAATAATAGAATGGATTCCCTTGGCTGAGAGGCAAACTGGTTGCCCTCTACGCATCTTGCACACAGACCGGGGTGGTGAATTTCTCGGCCCTCTGGAAACTGAGCTCAAGTCCAAGGGGATTGTGCATCAAACCACAGCACCATACACTCCTCAANGAATGGATTCCCTTGGCTGAGAGGCAAACTGGTTGCCCTCTACGCATCTTGCACACAGACCGGGGTGGTGAATTTCTCGGCCCTCTGGAAACTGAGCTCAAGTCCAAGGGGATTGTGCATCAAACCACAGCACCATACACTCCTCAACAAAATGGAGTGGCTGAAAGGTGGCATAGAACATTGGGGGACGCACTTCACACTCTACTAGCCGAGTCGGGTTTGTCCTTTGGGTTAGGGGAAGAGGCTGTTAAGTACATCACCTGGGTCTGGAACCGGGTGCCCCAAGGACCCTTGCCAAAGTCAGTCACCCCATGGGAAAGGTGGTTCAAGCAACGGGCAGATCTACGTCCTGCCCGGGTGTGGGGCACGATGGCATGTTTGTGGTTTGCAGAACCACAACGGAGTAATAAACTGAGTCCACGTGGCCGATGGTGTGTCTTTGTTGGAGTCTCACATGCTTCAAAAGCATGGAGGTTTTGGGATCCCGTTCATCATTCATTTGTTGAGAGTCGGGATGCCTCATTCTTGGAGCACATGCTATACAGGGTCTTCAAGACTCTGAAGCAGGCACAAACACTCACAATTCCTGACCGATACCCAGAGTATGTCAGTGTTCCAGTCTTTGTCCCTGTTTCTACAGTGCATTCCAACCAACCGCGGTCCACAGAACTGCCGGGTGATGCTCATGAGGCATCATCTAGCTCCACCGACACTCACACAACTCCAGATGCACCGGTGTCGCACACTGTGCCAGGCACAGATACTGCCTCACAGCCCGACCCAGTCCGTTGATTGCAGCGTAATGTAGCAAGAGTCAACTATAGACAGTTCTATCACACCGTCGGTCCAACTAGTCTTGACACTCCTCTCACGGAACCAGTGACGGTTGAAGAGGCAAGGAGTCGCCTTGACTCTATGGAGTGGGAGAAAGCTATGGCTGACGAGTTGAACGCCCTGCTTGAGCATGGTGTTTAGGAACTCGTCCCACTCCCACCTGGACGGAAGGCAATTGATTTGAAGTGGGTGTACAAGGTCAAGAAGAACCTGTATGGTCTTCTTGAAAAATGTAAGGCACGCCTTGTGGCCAAGGGATTTCACCAAGTACCTGGTCGAGAATTTACAGACACGTATGCCCCAGTAGGCAAGTACACCTCGAGTCGTGTCCTGCTTGGGGTTGCCGCTCACGAGGACTGGGAGATTCATCAAATGGACGTGAAAAATACCTTTTTGAATGGCCCCTTGGAAGAAGAGCTGTATGTCAAACAACCACCGGGCTTCGATGACGGCACTGACCGGGTGTGGCTTCTGCTGAAAGCTTTGTATGGCTTGAAGCAAGCACCCCGATGTTGGAGCAAGGAGATATGTCGCACGCTAGAGAGCGGGGGCTTCATGCAAAGCATCTCAGATCCCTCCTTGTTCATTTGCTGGGTGAACAACGTCCCGGTAGCTCTCATCATGTACGTTGACAATCTCCTGATCCTCTTGCCCTCTCTATCTCTTGTTCAAAACACGAAGGCACTGCTCACTGCGCACTACCGCATGAAAGACTTAGGAGAGGCACACAGCTTCTTGGGCACGACAATCACTCGTGACAGGTCCACACGCACACTCACACTCCATCAGGGTCGGTTCATTTGCTTAACTGACGGCAAGATTTGGCGCCTTGGTCCATCACCTTCCTCGACAGCACTCTCCCATGTGCCCTGACATCTATGCTCACCTCCTTGATGCACACACCATTGACTACGGCCCCGACACTGATCCTACACTGTACAGACAGATCATTGGCAGTCTGACCTACCTTTCCTCTACCACACGCCCTGACATCTCCTGTGGAGTGAACACACTCGCCCAGTTCAGCCAGCAACCCCGCACAACACATCACAAGGCATTGCTCAAGCTGTTGCGCTATGTGTTTGACACTGCGTTGCTGGGTCTCGTCTTCACCCCAGGCACGGGCGCCTTGCTTGATGGGTACTGTGACAGTGACTATGCACGAGACAGACATACACACAGCCGGGGTGGGTATGTGTTTCGCATCTGGGGCACAACCGTCTCTTGGTGCAGTGCCAAACAGTCATGTGTTGCACGCAGTGTGGCTGAGGCCGAGTACATGGCATTGGAAGAGGCAACGTGGGAAGCCACATGGTTGCGCAGATTGCTGGGGGAATCGGGGTTGACTGTGGGACCTGTCCCAGTGCATAGTGACAACTCTGCTGCACGTCGCATCACAGCCAATGACGGTGTCTTGCATCCATGCACAAAGCACATAAGTGTTGAGAATCATTTTGTACGTGAAGCAGTGGAAGCCGGTGAGGTGCAAGTGTGTGGGGTGAGTGGAGATGAGCAACTCGCAGACTTCCTCACAAAAGCCCTTCCCTCCTCAACCCTTCTTGTGCAACTCCATCAACTTGGCTGCATGCATGCAACACCCTCGGCCAAGGGGGCGTGATAACCCTGTGTATATGTTTTTTTGTGCCCTGTGTGTGGCCGTGGGTGTGCAGTGTATGCGGATTCGACGGTCGGTGGTGATCCACGCTAGACGCCGAGACATTCTCCGACGCACGGCCTCCCTCTCCTTGGCCGCACCATCATTTGTCTCCCGCCGGCCGCCGGTCCATGCCTGCTCCAAGACCTACTTTGGTCCTTACACCTGTAGTAGGTCATAGTGTGACTTTACTTACCAGACCTAGTTGAGACCGTTATGTTGTTGTTTTCTAGGACTAGACTAGGCTTGTTTTATTTCCGGCCTCGATTGGCCACTCGAGGGTAGGCGCGGCTAGTGCCGCGCCTTTTCCAGGTCGAGGGACGAGTTCGCCCTCGACCTCGCAGTGCGCCGGCGAGCTTCGCTCGCCGGCCGATGGGTGAGGCTCGACTAGCGAGCCCCACCCGTAAGAGTAGTGTCACTGGTTACTCAGACACTTGTACTTTTTTCCACTTGCGCAAAACTAGATCTAGAGATTTCATGGCCGTTTCACCACCGTTTGACGCGCCGTTTGTTACGTTGGAACCGTAGAACAATCCTCAAAGGCATGAGTTTTCCCTAGGCAGCAATTGTGGAGAGGACGTCCTGGGTGTCGTTGATGAAGACGTCGGCGCACACATCAGTGGCACCACGCTTGATGGTCAGGAGCACGGCTAGAGATGGTGGAGCAGAGGTGCCTAGGCAACGGAGGATGTCCTCCGCCCACTCCTTGATGTACCTCACCACCACCACCCGAGTGGATATGGCCTTCTCGGTCACCTTCCTGGCTCAGTTTTACTAGCAGCCCCGTCAGAAGCATGTGGAGGCTGAACTTCGTGCTGTCCACTATGCACTGTCCACTGCGCATGTAGAACTGTGCCATAGGTTACAACGCTATGTAGTTGGTGGATGCACTGATAGTGACTAGGCTCATGATGCAGATGCACGTAGCCATACCGGCTACATCTTTCTCGTGGGTGGGATTGCTATCTCATGGAAAAGTGGAAAAGAGGGTTGTGTTGTGTGCAACTCCCATGAGGCTAAGTATATCGCATTTGGCGCAGGTACGTGTGAGAGTGTCTGGCTTTCTCGCTTGCTAGCAAATTCGCATACCCATCCGTTGCATCAGATTGCAATGTGACAATCAAAGCACTAAGGCAATTGCTGAGCATGATGGCATGCATCATTTGCGCCCCAAGAACATCAATATTGAGCATCACTTTGTGCGTGAGCGCATTGCTGCAGGAGAGGTCCAGGTCGCCTGGGTCGACACATGTCAGTATTGTGCAGACTTCCTGACTAAAGCACTCAGCAATGGAATGTTCAAGGTTGCTGTGCATACGCTAGGCTTGTTGCGTGCATGCCATGTCCCTAGGTGATATGACAAATTTTTTCTGTTCTTCTTCCCGTGATTCTTTGTGGTGTGTGGGTTGCTCGTCTGTGGGTCATGGGGGAGTGTTGGTTGTGTCAGTCAAACACGCAATTGACCTCTTGACTCCATCCATTTGCACACATTACTTCTGTAGGTGACTGAGAAGATATGAAACTGTGGGCCACGCATTGCTGGCGTCTCTGCCGGGTGCAAAATTGGCGGGGGCTCGTGCATGCTCAGTTCTGCCAGAAAGAGTTCTTGCTATTCTCAGCAGTTGGTGATTAGCCATTGCATGGCTGAGACATGAGAGATTACATGAGAGATGCATGCACCATATACACTTGTGGTTGATGTGGATTCTTGGTTCTATCTACTCTGCATGCTGTGCTAGTTGTGTAGCTCTTGCACCGGGTTGCTGATCTTGCGGGGTCACACTCTCGGTCGCTCGAAGTTGTGAGTGACCACGGCAGCATTTAGCCGACCGGTTCAGTTCGGCCTCGGGATGGCGGCAAGACCCCACTTTGTGTTGCTCGAGTGGGTGGCTCGGTCAACCATGTGCTAAGAGCTTGCGGGCTCGTTACTCTCGTTACTTGAATCTCGCTACTCTCGTAAGGTTTTTTCACCAACTCCTCACTCCATCTGTCGCCTTGGATGTTGAGGGTGCCTTACTTGCATGGTAGCGGATGCATGTCGGCGTCTTGCCACTAACTACATGGCAGCACCATAATTTGGCTGGAACGTGTAGATTAAGAAGTAAGGGAGTGAGAAACTGCAAGGAAGATTCTTGCTCTTGTTGCTATTGATGTGCCGACACTGTCCAATCAGTTGACACAATAGCAAGCAGGTAGGTGCAAGAATCAGCAAGGGTTAGAATAGGGAGACGCACATAGTCTCATAAGCTCCAATAGCTTAGCAATGCAGAGGGAGATGGCAACTTGTAGGCAGATATGCCTAGTGTGCATGAATGTGAGGGAGGTGCAAGTGGAAGATGCGCCGCGAGGAGAAAACACCATGAACGAGGTTCTTGCTCAAGCAAAGAATAACAAGAGTAAAAAGTAACGAGTCATAGACTTTGTGTACTGTTACGTGTGGGTGGCGTGGTGACGAACGGGCGAGCAACAAGCTCATCCTTGCTTGCAACCCAGGCCTAGCAAGGTACCAAAATAGAGCGGCCCTGATTTCCGCATAACCCTGCAAGCATGAATCCAGACAGAAAATCAACAGTGCATAGTCAACCCAGTTGCAAAACCCCAGACAACAGTACTAGGAATACTAGTGTTCATAGTTATTCAACCAAAGTATTGCGAGCCCGTGGAAACAACACAGACATGGGACCCTTCAGGGGTGGCTTTGGATGACCTCCTAGTGCACACCAATGTGCCACCGTCATGTGTGCTATGGAGCAAACGCCAGTGTCACTCCAGCATCAATCACAAGCATCAATGTGGTAAGTGTACAGCAAGACCAAAAGTCACATGTCTGTGGCACAAAAACCAACACTCCTCCGTGACCCATAGTTGACGTACACGAGCAAAGACTCACCTTGAAACTAGTCTAGAGCGGCTGGTTGGGGCTGCAACACACTTGGAGTTAAGGCTCTGAGTTTGAGATTGATCACAACTCGAAGTTTTGAGATTTCTTGAGTTAATCTCGCATTTAGAGATGAGATCAAGATTGTCTAAAAAAAATTCAAGACAAAAATGAGATTTGGGGCAACACAAAAATTTTGAGATGAGATGATCTCGTCTCGTCTCGAACTCGCGCACATGGGAATGTGACCTAGCGAAGAATGCTGCCACGTGTGAATTCTTGGACTTATGGGATTCACACGTGGCGGGAGTATCTTGAGGCACGAAGCGCACAAGGCAACCCACTTGAATGCCAGATATCAGGTTAAATTGTTGCGTCAAGTTTCGCGACGTGACGATTCAAGCCAATATGGGACCGGCGGGTCTAATGTGTTGCGTTGAACCTGAGTATGGAATGTTCTTCCCAAGGAGATGAACAATAATCTACATGGAAACTGTTTCATTGCGTAATCCCCATTATTCATCTATCCTAAACTAGATATCCATAGTTCCTATGTGTATACATGCATGTATGATGCCATTTACAGCGTGTAAGAAGTACGGGGTATATTTGAAAACTTGATACTGTAAATATCTCGTCATTCAACTTCGAGATCGAGATGAGATTGAGATTTCAGCATGTAGTATAGCTTGAGATTCAGACTTTTCTCAATCTCAAACTTTGAGATTGAGAATCTCGTTCTCAGTCTCAAAATGGTCAAGATGAGATCAAAATTCTCGCTCAATCTTGAACGCCGTGCCTTAGTTGGAGTAGGCATGACCCCACGCTCGTTGCTTTGCACTGCTACCCTCTCTAGCTGCTCTGAGACGTGTGGGAGGAAAACTACGCGCAGAAGAGCTAGCTCCAGAAAGGCTGACAGAATTGAAAATGAATGATTAGGAATTGAGAATGAGAGCAACTGAGACACCCCTCACAGAATTAGGCCTGGCTCAGCTCTTTAGAGCTTGTTACTTAGATCACCAACCAATCAAGAAATTCCTGTTTTCTTAGCAGGTTGAGTTTTCTCGGTGAGCCCTACTAGGCAGCCAACGACCCCAAACCCGGGCGTTGTCCGTTTTCCCTGAAAACTGGACCACACCAAAATACCCATGCTGCAAACACATTCTTGTAGTCAAAACAATCAAGAAAAAGAACACAATGGGTTTATGGATACCTAAACACAGGCAACGTCTAGGCTAGAATGACCCCGGTCACAACAATGCCCGAAGAACCTAAAACTTATACTCTAAGCAAAACATGAAGCGTGCAGACAACATCTGCGATGGCAGTGACCCCCAATGGCATGAATGATGAGGATGCCTGCCGATGGAGCTGAGCATGTCATGCGTCTGAGGGAAGAGGCTCCAACAAAATGCGTGCAGACTTCAGCGTTCGTCGGCTCCATCGGACGATACTCCAGCAGCGTCGCATCTCGCCGTCAGTCATCTGCACGCCAATGTACACAAGCCAGGAGGACACAATGGAGCATAGTGTGAGATGCGCAAACAAAAACACTCACCATGATTCACAGGTGTAGTGCACATGTCGGGCAATGAGCACATCGACCATGTTGGCAAGACTCCCCCTGTACAGGCAATATACGGGTAAGGGTGGTGAGAGCAACTCACGGACACGCACCGTCCATACTCACAACCTTCTTGAACGAGTTGCGCTTCAGTGCCTTGGTCAAGAAGTCAGCCAAGTGCCATGCTGTCTCAACCCACACAATGCTCACACTGCCATCGTGCAACAACGAACGTACGTAGTCATACTCAACATCGATGTAATTTGTCTGTGTGTGATGCACACCGTCATTGTCGGCGATGGCCATGGCACTCTCATTATCGAAGTGTAACGTGATGGAGTCAACAGAGTGACACAACTTGGATAAGAAACTGTTGGAGAGATGCTCCTCACCATGGCAGGAGTGACTCCAAAAAGGAACACCAAAAAGACAAGCCTTAGTGGCTTAGTGGTTAATGGTGTCCACCTCTAGAGGCAGGGACCCGGGTTCAAGTCCTACAAGACACATTTCTTTCATGTCTCAAGGGAGGTGAAAAATAGATGCTAGGAAGCTAGCTCAATCTCTAGAGTTTCTCTTTGAGTTTCTAGAAGGCCACATGAGAGTCCAGGAAGGTGGCACACCTTCTAGAAGGGGTGACTTGTTCTACAAGGCATCTAGGGGTGTCTTGGTCTTGTGGATACCTTCCCTCCTACTAGAAGCAAGCTGAGGAATCTAGGAAGGGGCAGAAGCTTCTAGAGGAAGGAAGGGATGCCTTCATAGGTGGGGAAAAGGACAGCCTACCAAGGGCCACTGTAGAAGCCATAGAATGTGCTAGGAAGCTCCAAATCTGGCATGCTTTGGTGTTCTGAAAATCTTAGATCAGTGGCTATAAAATTCCAATGCTTGTGAGCCTTGTTGAAAGTGTTTATTCCCAGTCAATCGAGGCCAAAACCATTGCCTCACTCTCTGACCAGTTTTTTGCCATCCTTAGAACCAGTTGCCTCCACAGTTTCAGTCTCTCCGAAAACAGTTAGTAGTGTGAGCCAGCCACTGCTAGGGACCCTCCAGGGTGCACACTCACCCTCAGGCCAACACAAACAATGCAACCACACATTCTGACATGCGCCACAACTGAGAGCCACATACTTAGCCTCAGCAGTGTTGCGTTCAATGCAACCTTGCTTGCCACTACGCCAGGACACAACAGTGCCGCCAACGAGAAAGATCCAACTAGTGCTGCTCTTGCCGTCCAGGCTGCCAGCCCAATCACTATCAGTGTAGCCCACTGTGACAACAGACGGCTACCTACAGTACATGAGGCCTCATCGTGGTACATAGATGATACAGCCTAGTGCACAAATCACAGCCTTAAAATGGAGGTGACGCGACTCTTGGGAGAACTGCGCCAAGAGGTTAACGACAAACGCGATGAATGGCCACGTCGTTGTTGCTTGGAATATCAGTGACTCAATGAATCTCAGATATGTGGTTACGTCAACTGGTTCCCCCACAATGCGTCGAGGAACTTCAGCTTTGCCTGGCCAGCAGGCAACATGGGTGAGGACGCGCTCGGCATGGGGGTTAAGGCCTCAGCGAAGCGAGTGGACAGGGTCTAGACATAGGTGGCCTGGTGGATGTGCAAGATGCCTTGGGTATGGTAATGCTCCAACTCCATGCCAAGGAACACTCGGGCGGGCCCGAGGTCCTTCATCTTGTAGGCAGCGTGCAACACGTCCTTGAAGCGCTGAATAGTAGTTACATCCGGCGACCCAATGAGGAGGTCATCGACGTAGACTAGGATGGCAACAAAGGGCTGGCCCCTCGGGGGTTATGCAACAATGGGGGTTATACAGTACTACAAAGTAGACCGTCGCTGAGAAGCGTGCGACTGATCTCCTAGATCCAGCATCAAGGCGACTGCTTGAGGCCATAGAGGGCTATCCGTTGTAGCCAGACCCTTCCACTGCCATACTCAAAGCCTGGGGCCTGTAGCTTATAGAGTTCCTTACCTACCACAGAGACATGGAGAAAGGAGAAACTCATGTCCATCTCATGCAACTCCCACCCGTGCTGGACAACGAGACCGAACAACACCCAGCAAGTGGAGAACTGGCTGACCGGAGTAAAGATCTGGTTGTAGTCAACCCCAGGGACCTAAGCAAACCCCTTGGCTGAAAGACGGGCCTTGCACTTGTCCAAGGATCCGACGAGCTTCCCCTTGTGCGAGAGGACCCACTTGGCTCGGATGGCCTTTCGGCCGGGGGGAAGGTTGATGAGCTCGTAGACCTGATGCTGCCAGATGGCGGCAAGCTCGTCGGCACATGGAGCCTCCCAGTGTGCGGCCTTGGGAGAAGCCCGAGCCTCGCATATGGTGGTTGGGTCCTCCGGGCATACCATGGGACGGTCAGTGAGGGCGTGTGCATCCGCCCTGCCTGCATCAGCCGCCCTGCCTGCACCAGCCGCCCTGCCTAGCAGACACAGCCGCCTTGCCTAGCAGACCGGCCAACCTAGCCAACGGCCCCGTCTCGGTCCGCTGGCCCCTCTGGGCCGGTCTTCCCGTCCGTGTCTGCTAGGCAGGGCGGCTGGTGCAGGCAGGGCGGCTGGTGCAGACCAGGCCGTCCGCCCCATATGGTGGTTGGGTCCTACGGGCATACCATGGGACGGTCAGTGAGTGGATGCAGGCAGGGCGGCTGGTGCAGAGGTGCTAGCAGACACAGATGGGGCGGACGGCCTAGAGTGGCTACCGAAGGCAGACGTGGTGGCTGGCCCAAGGGGCTAGCAGACACGGACGGGACGACCGGCCCAGAGGGGCCAGCGGACCGAGACGGGGCCGTTGGCCTGGAGGGACCAATGGGTGCAGGCGATGTGTCACTCGGAAGTGGCAAGACAGAGGACAGACTCACCACCCCCCCATGCAATGGGAGGGACATTGACGAGCCGGAGCAAACGAGGTCACAGGGAAAGAACTCCTCAAAGAAGAGGCCATCTTAGGACTCTACGATGCAGTGTCGGGAGGGATTCCAGAGGAGCAAGGCCTACAACTGAGAGAATACGCCAAGGAAGGTACAAAGACGTCCGCGACGGGCGAGCTTGCCACCCTGCTATGGGACGAGTAGGCAGCCGATGGCCACATAGCCCTAGACGTGAGCCGGGTGGAGGTCGGCTCGCTGGTCGCACCAGTGCTAGTACAGCATGGATTGGAAAGGAAGGGGTCCGTGGGGAATTTGGTTCCAGACCAACGTCATGTAGGCCATGGGCTTGAAGTTGAAATCATCAAAGAGACCAGATTTGACCCGCATGGTATGCACTGTGTCAGCCATGGTGTGGTTCCACTGCTCAGAGATGCTGTTCTTAGCGGGTGTGTAAGGTGTCGATGTCTCATGACGGATCCCATGGGATGCGAGGAAGGTCGTGGTCTTGCCCATGAACTCACCATCGCAATCAGAGCAAAAGCGTCAAAGGGGGAGACCGCACTCGCGATCCGCACCGACGAGCCAATTCCGAATGGTGGGAGCAACATCGCTCTTGTACTGAAGGCAAAAGACCCAGCGATATCAGGAGAAGTCGTCAGTGAGGTCGAGGACATAGCCTCCGTGCACCCCGATTGACTCTGTGGGAATAGGGCCCATGACATGGGAGTGGACCATGTCCAGAGGGACGGACACACGAGAAGTGGATAGGGGGTAAGTCGAGCGGTGCATCTTACCCTGTGCATAGTCAATGCACTTAGTGTGACATGGCAAGGGGAAAGAGACAGGGTCAAGGCCCGTAGCTGGCTGTGTGCGGAGCATGCTGTCGATGGCGGCCGAGTGACTGTGGCAGAAACGGTGGTGGAGAAGGTGGATGTGCTGCGCAGAGAGTGCACTGTTGACAGATACTCTCAGGATGAGATCCGCGTGGTGCGGTCCCGATGTTTTTCTGATCGCCTCTAACGATTCACGTCTACTGTTTTGGGCGAATCTGAGACTAAGCGTGAGCTTTCTGGTCGCCTCACGCTATGTGAGCAGGAATTTAGAGGCAGTCAGTTTGCAAAGGGAATGACATTGTTTTGCGTTAGTTTTTGAACATGGACATGATCACAACATTTATAGGGCTAGTCATGGGCTTTCTAACGCACCAAACCGCGCGCGATTCGGCCAAGCATAGCTCAAGTTATGCTTGCCGAAGTGCAGGTCTCACCCACCACAGAAGCCTGACGCTGCCACTCGCCGTGGCGCCTTCATTCACGTGCAAAGCGCCTTTCCCAAGGTGCATGTCCCATTGCACATGGTGTGGGGGTCCCCTGCACTGTTTCCACGCACCCTACCCTCTTTTGGGTCGTGTTTGGTGATGGGGTGTGACGAGGTTCGAAACCTGTCCGCGGACCTGCAGTCAGAATTTTGACGAAGTCCCCGACTAACAAAACGTCAGGATCTTTGAAAACAGGTCCTCGAACCTAAGTGACAGGTCCATGGACCTGATTGGCAAGCCCACAAGCCAATCAAGTAGCCCCCATGAGCGAAAGCTCATAGGTTTACTTAAGAGGCCCATGGACCTGTTCAACAGGCCCACAGACCAGCCATTCGTCTTCGATGGGTGGGGGTCTTCCGATCACCGAATGTGTCAGAAGAGAACCTATCCCCCTTCGCCACACAGCCGTCTGATTTGGTTCGGATCGAAATCATAGGCTTGTGCAACGAATTTTACCCCTACATTTTGCAATATGTCATCTAATCTCTGGTGTTATCACTTTTTTACAATTTTATGCGATATACTGTCAGAGCAAGCTACTTTTGTTCATGTTCAGATGTTTCTCTTGCAGGACCCATGCACCATTCTAGCAACCTGGCACACAAGCAAAAGCAAGGACGCCATCATCCCAACCCTGCGAGTCACCCTGTGGCTAAAAAAACACAGTTGTTCAGCTAGGTTATAGGATGCAAGCGAAGTTTGCAAGTCAAAGGAAAATCATGCATGGTTT
>SZWC01003156.1:143015-164106 GCA_023375785.1 Penium margaritaceum | reverse complement strand
AGCAGGAATGCCAAACGCGAGAGTCTTCCCTGACCCCGTCGCTGCAATGCCGATCAAATCTCTGCCCCCTCCCTCGTTCTCCTCCCTCTTGCCACTCCCCTTGCCTCCTCCCCCGCCGGACTGCTGCTGTTCACAGAGCTTGGGCACGAGCACCGGCCAGCACCACTGTTGGATCGGCGACGGCCGCGGGAACTGAGCACACGCGGCCAACAGCCGCGAGTCGAGCGCACCCTCTGCTTCAGAGAAGCTTCCGAGGGCTCTCGGCCACGTCTGGGTGACGCCGTCGCCCGACACTTTCACCTCGGGAGCGTCCCCCCAGTCCTTTACCTCCGCTCCGACCTTGCTGTTGCCGTCCTTGACTTCCTCAGCGTCCGCCCCAAAGCCAGAATTGCTGTCGCCCTTGCTCTTGCCCTTGCTGCTGCCAGTGCCGCCACCTTGCTCGCTGCCATTGCTGCTGCCGTTGATGATGCTGGTGACCCTGGCCTTGTCCTGTGCAGCGCCGTTTGCAGCACCATCGGAGTCGACATTCTTTTCCTTTTTGTTCTTCTTCTTTTTCTTCTTCACCTTCTGCGCCTCAGTGCCTGCGCTCCCGTTGGCCTGATCGTTTGCTGTCTCCGCATCACAAGGGGGCTCGATGCCTCCTCCTCCTATCTTTCGCTTCTTCCCTTTCTTCCCGTTGGCCTCTGAGAAGTCCGCTTCTCCTGCTCCCTGGACGTGTCCGTTTGCCTCATCCGCAACCTCACCCTGCTGTCCCTTCTTCTCCTCCTTCATCTTCCTCTCCTTCTTTTCCTTGTTCCTTTTCTGGGTAGGGTCCACGGCGGTCAGTGGCCCGCCCTCTCCTGCCAGGATCGCGTCCTCATTTATCTTCTTTCCCATGCTGGGAAAAAAGCTGAACCTCCCCACAACGATGGCGACAACCTGCTGCTGCCAGCGGCGGCGGCGGCGGTGGCGGTGGCTACTGCTGCTGCTGCTGCTGCTGCGGCTGAGAAGTATTCAACTTCAGGTTGGGACCGGCTGGCTGCGGTTTGTGGAGCTCTGCATACAAGACCGAGGAGAAAACGCGCGGAAATCACAGACTGCGACCTGAACCACCGGAAATATGTGAGATTATCAGCCACTGGCTGCAGAGGATGTGGGAGCTCCGCCGCAAGGGAGAACGGAGCGCCGCAAGTTGTGTGCAGCCAGAGGACGGCTGAGAAGGATCGGGCAGAAGACAACGCACTGCCACTTGAACCTCCGTGGGAGACGAGAACGTCTGCTCGCAGCGCGCGAGGGGATGATGTGGCAAGCTGCGAGAAAATGGCCAGATGCTGTGGCCGAGCCGGAGCTTCTCCAGGAATTTCTTTGGGTGTACTTTTGCCCAGACCCTACAGGTTCCGTGCCTAGGCTGATCTCATCTAACATCCTGGTTGGACGTTCATGGAGGAACTTAGAATTAATAAAAATCAAATTTATTATAAACTAAATAGTTCCTGGAAATATATTTTTCCCTCCCCCGGCCCCCTTCGAATAGTAGAGAGGGATATTTGGGGATTTTACTACACCAATCTTTTCCTCAACATTAAGGAAGTACGACACCACAGGATATATTTACAACAAGTTTAAGCTACTCCGCCAATATTTTATTTCACAAATACTTCTCCCGAAGTGAATGCACCTTGCACCACCAACACCCACATGTTGCACCTTGTGTCCAAGGGCCTTCCTTGTGGGAAGAGCTCACACCCAATCTCTGTCCGAATGCGGAAGTCTATCTTGCACGGGAATTGTTTTTCGAATGAAAGAAGGAATTGTTGAAGTTGAAAGGGAAAAGGTACACGAATTTTGTGAATCTAATCATGAGAACAAAGATAAAACTCATTTAGATTGACAATGTGTTCACTTTTGTCATGGGGAGTGTTACATGTATAATCAATTGAATGTGTTTTCTCCATTTGTTTTTTTACATGTGATCCATCTAAAGGGGAGTCCTCGTAGAGCATTCGACAGTTCAATGTATCCCTTGAAAGCAACTCCAAGGTGGGGGGTTTACCCAATTACTCATGAGTGGAGAAAAAAGCTAAGATCATTAGATTATGGCCATAGAAAGAATTTGATGGAATGGACAAGGATATATATGCGAAATCTGCATCACTCCAAGTTCTCTATAGACCTCGACAAATTCCCACACAAGAGTGAAGTAGCTGACACCCTGACATAACTGGAAGTGGAAAGAGTGCCTGAACCTGTCATTCAGGAGTATTTACTGATGCATTTCATATTTGTGCCAAAGAACTGGTACATATGAACAAAGATGTACACAACGCGTAGCATGTTGTTCTCGTCAAGGACAGTCTCATTGAAAAGAGCTTCTGCACATTCCCCCCTCATGGACTTTACTTCTGTGACATCTGGAAGGAATGTCTATTCAGTCATCAGAGATTCAAGCTTGGAAAGAGATCAGAGCCATCCAGCAAATGACATGGGCATGAAGTACTCATATAACCATCTGGTTTTGCTTCAGGAAGAGCATGAGCTGACCTCAAAACTCATGACCACAACAGCTGTCCTCTGCCTCACTAGTTTTCCCAGGATCCAATCCCCACAAATTGAACAGTTTTCGAGTATTCTTAGGTGAACTCTTGAAGGGACAAACATGAGCTTTGTGCAAAATCTGCCTTTAGCCTGGCAGCCTCTGGAGTCCATACACAAAGGATTTTAACTGGCAGTGAGGCACATGGCCATTGAACTTCGAAGGCAAGATGAAGCCACAGCCATGGCACACTCAAGGGTCGAGCTTTCCAGCATTGCAACAGTCTCTTTAGGGCTTCTGGCTGGCGGGGTTGACACGGATTTGCCTTCCGTCTAGTTCCTGCATTGTTCAGGAGACAAGCAAGGATGAAATCGACAGTGACAGACTGACTGGCAACTACTTCTGTGCAGCAGGAGTGCTGTAGTGGTGGAGGAGCAGAAAGAAACATGGCAGAGGCAAGAGGATGCCATTTGCTGGCAGCTTTGAAAGTGCATACTTGGAACCAGAATGAATGTTGACTGGTCATCCAGCGTAGAGAGCACTCAACGGCAACAGAATTGTGCAACAAAACAAAAATACTCAAGCAGCATCAGCAGGAGGGGACCGAACCATGTGATCACCTGTCCAATCTCCACCAAACCACAACTCACGTAGTTAAATCCACTGTCTGCCTCCCAACCACAAATGACTGCCCCCGCACTTATCACAGAGTTTATGACTCGGAAGAAGGAAAGAAGACCCGGCAGAGACAAGACGCCAGCCGTGAAAAGCAGACAAATGGGGATGAATCGACCAACTGAAACAAGCTACGTACCGCTCCATCAAGCTGCTCCACTGCCGATGAAACTTCTTCCGCACTGGAGAGCGTCACGAAGCCAAAACCCCTCGATCTGCCCGTCTCTCGGTCAGTGACGACGCGTGCGTCCACGACGTTTCCATAATCAGCAAAAAGACTCTCCAGCTCGGCATCGTCAACGCCCCACGACAGGTTGCCCACAAACACCTTGTTGGGGCTCTCCGGCGACCTGCCAGGGCGTCCACCGCCCATGGGCCTTTGCTGGTTGGGAGTGCGCGTCTTGCGAGGCCCGCTGGTGGGGAAGCTGACGCGGAGAGTCCGACCCTCAAGCTCCTGAGGAAGAATCAATAAGAGAAGGAGGCAGTCGACTCTGGATACGAACACACAATGTGAGAAAAAGCAGCTTTTGTGGATACAAACACACGTCAGCCAATCCTGCTACAATTGGCTTGAGGAAAGTGTTTTAAAACGGCAGCAAGGGTATGTCAACTCACCGAGTTGTTAAACCTGTCAACAGCAGCCTGCGCGTCCTCAGGCGACGTCATTGTGACGAAGCCAAAGCCTCTGCTCCTTCCGGTTTCGCGATCGTACACAACCTGAAAGAGTTCATTTGAAAGCATAAGTATAAACAGGCAGGTTAGTGGGCGTTCAGCGTAGCAAACATTGTTCGTCGCGATGAAGCACCGACGAAGGCATCGGCGGCTACTTGAACCAGTGTTCGGCAGCAGTGGATTTTCGCGTCGGACCGAACGGAGGTTGACATTTGCATCATGTACCACGAAGACTAAGCATTTTTCAAGACCTTCGGGCGCTTCAGAGCCGTTCACTGGGGCGAATGACAATTTTCAACGGCAAGTCCAAAGTCAATGATATGCAGCGGAGAATGGTGCACAAAACGGTAAACCAATACGCGGCGGTCGGAAACAGGCAACAGGATTCACGTTTTCCCGGCAATGGGCTTAAGATCATTGTGATATCACTACGCTCACGAAGCCTCAGGCTCGAACTACATCGCAGTCCATATGCTATCCTTCCACCACCGTTGAGTATATTGTGACGTCTGCGACCCAATGTATGCTCGCCTATAAGGCAATAACAGTATATCAAGGCCAAAAGCATGGCTCACGCACCTCAACCATGTCGACGACTCCGGCTTCCTGGAACATCTCGGCGAGGGCTGTGCTGTCAGCGCTCCACGGCAGGTTTCCGACATAGAGCTTTGTCCCCTCGGCCTCTGCAGGGACAGCATCGAGGTTGTCGTAGGCGACTGCATTGACAACGACGGAGCGAGAGGCAGCAGCTGCACGGCTGCTAACGGTCTGTGTCGCGTTCAAGCCCTGGCAGAGGCGGAAGGAGGACGTGGCAGGCTGAAGCAGCGTCACACGTGCGGTGACAATCTCCCTCTCTGCTGGCCTAGACAGCGCGCTGATGGTGGCCGCAGCCTGGTGTTGTGTCAAGCAGGCCATTGCTCTTTGTTGGAATGGGAAGCTGACGTGAGGGAGAACTGGAGAAGCTGCGGCTGGATCAGACTGAGTTGCTGGAATGAAGTTTCGTGGGCAGCGTGCTTAACATTAGTGGGTAACTGCCGGGTGATAAGTCACCTTCAGGAAGGAAGCGGGAGAGTGCAATTTTCTATTTTTTTGGGGGGTGGCAGACCAGGATGCAGCGAGAGGCAACGCCAACCGGCCCGTCACCCTGCCACATCCCACCGGGTCTTTCACCTAGCGCTGCGACCGCCGATTAAGCAACAAGAAAAAAGGGTGGAAGCATCGTGGGGAACTAAATATTCAATATATCATGCAAACTGCAAAAAAACAACAGACTGGATGAGCGTTGAGTAACCAAACCATGAAAAAAGGACCGAATATTTGTGGTAGAGGAAGGAGACAAGTCTAAATATCTACTGCGCTGGAGAGGACGGCTTGCCAGCGCCCACGTCATACAGCAGGCTCTGAAAGCACGGAAAGCTGCCGTGGCATTTAGGCGAAAAGTGTTTTTTCCTCCATGGCATTATCCAGACAAGGGAATCCAGGAATTGGAAGATAATGAAAAACAAGATTCTATGATTTTAACTTAAACCGATGTCAAAATAGGTTTGTTGACAAAATATACGTAAAATAAGCATTTCAATACTTTCGAAAACATTGCAATACCCAGTCAAACGTTTCGACTCTGGGACACCCATCGTCCACAAGCTGCTCCCGGTGAAACGGGTGGAAACCGCACGTAGGGAGAAGTAGGACTGGAGATGCGACCACCGGAGCAGCCTTTTTCGTTGGCTTCTCATTATCAAAAAAAGGCCAAACCCAGCTCAACGAGACGGCTGAATGGATGCACCCAAATCAGCCTTCAATGTGAACATGGTTGTGGTGACATTTCCCCATCATTACGTTTTATTTAACATGAAAAATTAAAATATATGTTATATTTTCACTTATACGTGCATACTCATCCTATTCATCTGGCTCTCACCCACAACCTTAGCTAATTTGTGTCAAAACATTGTTCATTCTAAGTGAATTAAAATAATTAAATCCTAATTTATCCTTAATGTAATCATCAACATTAAAAATTTCGATTTTCAATGCATTTTTCGAACTGAAAAGCGAAGTACATCGCCATTGAGCCATTCGGAACTCACCTAGAATCCAAGAATGGGAACAATACCTTTAAAATATTTACAATGCATGCGCATGATCTACGTTGTGCACGTGGTTATCAAACCACAACATGGCTTACTAGTGCTCACATCCCTTAAAAATGGGGCATAAGTAAACATGGCTTTTATGTGAAGTGAGGCCAAATACATCGTCATTACATGACCCTCCTTACCCTAAACTCATCTTCAATGGGCTGAGTTTATGGTTTCCACCAGGCTGACACCTCATATCTCCCTCTTCCTCTTGGACGCATACAAGGTCTTTGTTAACGACCTTGTCGCTTAACCTATGGGTTTTAACATAAACATTAAAATCACTGCGGAGAAGATCAAAAGAAGGCGTCTTGCTATGCTTCCTTCTAAATGCTTCTGAATCGTGACACAATACACCCATGTTAGCCCATTTAGGGTATACCAGTAAAACTTTCCCACAATGGTTGCCTCATTTGCTGACCCACGCAACGTCCGTGATCTCTCGGTGTTTTGCAGACATCACTTGAGATATTTGGCCGTGCATCGATGTGAATCATGCCACTTGCCCCTGTCACTTGACCAATTTGATCATCCAGTGCTCAAGTGATCAATGCATTGGTTTCTATGCTATGACATCCTTGAGCAAGTGATGGCACATGTGTTGTTGCTGTAAACAATCAACACGAAAATGCACATTTACTCCAACCACGTGCACATTGTTGCAAGAAACTAAAAGTAAAATATCCTCTTGGTCTAGTCTTAATCATTCCCCACATTTTGCTCTCGAGTTAAAAAGCCACATGGATGTGCTTGCAATGAGGGGATCGCCATGGATTATCTGTCGACCAGTATCGTTGTGAGCATGCACACGATAGCACCACTTTTACAACAATGAAGAGGTGTTACAAATAGAACAGAGGAACATGGTGAAGGTGACACACACGCTCATCGATTTGCAATTCCATTATTGCATCCTCTGTGAATAAGCATTTTGTAGTTGTCGGATAACTGTTTTCTAAGGGCCATGATGCCGAACGTGTGCCAATAGCATTCAATATCCACTTTCGATAACTTCTCTAGTGGTTGAAACTGACCTCCAAGGATGGCGACAAAGTCCCATGCCATTGTCTCGCTTGGGTGACTTTGTTAAGCATGTGCTTCCTCTGTCACGCACATCACTCTCGGAGTGTCTACGTCTTTCTTTGGTTCCGTCCCATCTCTGGCCATTTTGACAGATGTTTCATGTCTCTCGGGAGTTTGGATTCTTAGATCAAAGATTTGCAAAGTTACGGTGTCGTTTCTGCAAGCCTACGTTTATATTGAAAGAAATCCCAGTAACAATAGTGGTGTACCACAGGTTTGTAAAGAACAAGCGTACGTAGTGGGTGTACACAAAGGTTGTGCATTAACGGTGTGCAAAACAACTATCTACAACAAGCGTATGCTGGAAGAGTGTGCAGCCACATGAGTGCGTAAAGAGGTGAGCAATAGTCAACAGAGCAAAATTGCGCAAATCCTTTAGTTTCTTTTAGCAGATTAGCCAACATAAGTTATCATTTAGTAGTGGTAGCCGCCACGACCAGTATCCAATAATTGCCAAAAGAAGATGGCAAGTTAGAAGTTGTTTGTAGCGGATATCTGCAACATCCACGTGTAGAAGCCATAGCTGATTCAACCTCTTCCTGATCTATTTTTTAGTTGCCACAAAAGAATCCACAATGATGATTTTCATGGAAATTGTACCAAGATCCTTGGTCACATCGTAGGCCATTAGGCATTGAGCCACAACAAACAGTAAAACGTTTTGCACGACACAAGTAGCTGTATAATTTTCTCACACAACATCAATATCAACATCCTTTGCGGTTGCTAATGGAGCGACATTGTTAGCTACATTGTCAGCCATGGGACACTTAGCCATAGTTAAAGAGCAGTTGTTGCAGTACAAGCGGTACCAACACATTAAAATATATGTATCACCTTTGTAATGACAACCACACCATCATTCTTGGCCGCATTAGTAGACACAACGTTACCAGCTACGCATACGTAACCCTTCCTATAGCAAAACAAGCATTACTATAATAATTGATTTCTACTTAAGTTAGAACAAGAGCAGAGAGTCAAGAGGAAACGGCTAGGCAAAACGCGTGTGAACACAAAGGACTCCTTGTATGCCAAGTGGTGAATGAAGATCAAGAGGTAGTTTGAAATCAACATGGCCAAATGGCGCCAAATGACACTCCAACTGTGAGGCGAAGGGTCATAAAGGTGAGGTGGATCAAACAATAGGCATCTTAGCAAGTATTGTTGCTAGACATGAACTTGAAGCTTATGCTGTAACATCAATGTCACTGAAACTAGTCATTTTGGGGTAGCAAAGATGACCACTAAGGTTTTTACCAAGGATGCTACTAATGCAAGTGCTACTAAAATGACAACCATTGCTATGTTTTCTCTATCACATCAAAACACAATTTCAATAACCTGGACATCACAAATTTGTCTCCCAGAACCTTGCCCATCTTCACCTCTCTAGCTACTTCTGCATCATCATTTATGTCACCTCAACAACTTCTTTTATTACTGAGTTTGGTAATGTTGATGACTCACCACTCGTCATTGTCTACACCTAAAGCACATAGTAAAAAACTCACTAGTCAGTTAAACTCTTTGTTTCCATGTCCCCTTCGCTTGATTCTCTTTTTTTGGTCTGTGTATCGTTTCTTCCAATCATTCATTACCTTAAGACCATAACATGTCTCTTAGTCTACTAGAGACAAAGAGACATGTTAGATGTCTAACATGTCTATTTGGGTAACTTACTAGCATGCATGTTAACTACAAGGTGTGGGCTGAATTCCAAGAGGAGTTTAAGCATGCATGTGAAGGGCAGCATGAAGCCATCGCAAATTAGCATTGAACCAAGGAATGTACGTGTAAGGAGGAGGGTGATTGGTACAAATCTATTGATTTTGTTGTATCCTAATCACGCCTCTCTTTATTGCTAGTCTTGAGCACTGTCATTGTAGCCTCATTTGCCATCAATGTTGTTGTTGCTGTTGCTGGATCCTTCTCTTCCACCTTTTCCTCCCATGCTTCTCCTCATGGATGTAGCACCTCAAACCAAAAAATCCATTTTTGAACCATTGTTATCAGTGCAGTCAGCGCTTGTGCACTTTTGGCAATGCCAGCACGCAAAAAAAATCTTAATCATAGCAATCCCTTTGTACACCAAGTTGCTTCTCATCGTGAAGGACCCATATCAACATCCGGACCCAAGGCAAGCACATTCAAAAGTGTTATCACATGTTGATCCCATCGTGGCTCCTCTCTTCATGCTTGTCATAGCTGAGTCCACTTGGACCATCCAATCTCTAATAATGGGATTTCTTGATGATTTCTCTGATGGACAGGCATGATGATACAATCTCCCTTTTCGTATGTAAAATCCTTCATTGGATATGTAGTTGAGACATCACTCACATTGTAGTTCAACCGGCTCTCTATGTGTACATATGAAACTGTAAATGCCCATACAACGGTATGTCTCTGGAAATTCCACGACCTCCGTAATTTATCCTTGGTCTTCTGTAGCAATCCTCTTCAAAGTGATTACCCTCATTCATGAGCTGTCAAACGCCCTTTTGGATTCAAGGAAGTTGAGGAGGTACATCTTATTGCTAGCCTCCTTCCGTGTAAAGTTTTCTTCGAGTCTCTGCATGCATAAGGTGGCTCACGGACAATACTTCTATCACAAAGTCAGGCACTTGGAGCTTCCTGTCTTCAACGCCTATTTTCTTTGCCAAGTCACCCACCTTGTTTTTGCTTCCATTAGGCATATCACCTCTATTATGATAAACTATGTAAGCCCCATCTTGATGCTCTACCTTCATCTTCTGCTTGGATATTGTGGGGATTGCATGTCCACGGCATGCCTCGTGGTCCCCGAGCATATTAGCTCATGTAGCTTGGAGCTGACCATTGTTGCATGATGTGTTGACGGTTATTTTGTTCTTCCATCTCCTCCTAGTGTTGTATGCAAATTTGATGACTTTTGTTGTTCTTTTCAATTTCTTTCGGTCCCTTAGACTATAGTTGTAGCTCCCCCTCCCTCCTCCCTCCATTCTATCCTGTCATATCCTCCTTTCTCCAACCACACATGCCATTTTCTTGCCTCAAATCCGGTCATCCCAACTCCCCTCTTGGAGTGCAGGGATGTGGCAACTACAACGTTGATCTGTTGTCCTTTTGCAACCTCTGTCACTACATTAGTAGCTCCACTCATGCAGTCCCTTCTCCACTAGTCCTCTTGTCAAGAAGGATGAAACTCTCCATTCTTGGCACAGTGTGGATCCATCCCCTCCTCGACTTTGCTATCCCTTTTGTCACGGGTAATGGAAAATCATGGCTGGTGCTGCAAGCAATGTCTCTTTCTCTTCCACAGTGTTTTTGGTTTACCACTTGTTGGCTATGTGTACCGCGCCCCTGGTTCATTGGATGTGAACTCAATGTACCGCGTACAATGTCGAGGCTCCTAATAGAGCGAGCAACTTGTTCTCGTGATTCTTTGATGTCTACACCTCCTCATCAATAGCAAATAGCGTTAGAGCATTCTCTTCACCATCGACCAGCAAAAGCAGCCCCTTTGTAGTTGACGAAGAGTTCAGCATGCCACCTCCATGAGGAAAATTCCCTTCCATGAAAAATCGAGGGGGAAGTGACAGCTGCGCTCTTGCTTCGTGGCAATTTCCATGGCTTGTAGCGAGAGCGTGTATGTAGATAGCGAGGGTCCTCCCAGGGCACGTTGGCCCATGACCCTTTGTCAGGGTCAATGTTTTTTAGTGTGGCCATAGTGGATGCAGATGTAGAACCAATGACACTTGGACCTCAGTGGAATTGACGATGAGGTTTAAAACTATTCGATGCTATACAAAGCATATAAAAATTTACTTTCTTGTATGCTTTGTGAAGTGTCTTATATTTTAGATTCATAGACTCTTTCCAAAGATTGCAATAGATTTAAACTAACATTTGTCAGGATCACCTTTTTTGTGTGGCGATAGTGGATGTAGATGCACACTTAAGGACACATGGACTTCAGTGAAACTGAAGGTAAGGTGTCCTTAAGGATGCATCTGCAAACCATCTGACATTGGTCTCATAGCCTATGTACACCAATGTGGAAGAGTGTGGAGATGAAGGATATAAAAAACGTGTGGGAAATGATTCGCAATCAGGTTCACTCCACTGAAATGAGAAAATTTGTGTTTTCACTATGATTCCATAATGGATACTTCTAGATTGTAATGAGAGATTTCCAAAAAATTCAAGCAAGGCTCAAATAGAGTAGTAAATTGCCTTCTATGTCTGCCAAAGCAACCCACTATGTAAGTGCTTTGTCGATCAATCCAAGAGTCCCTTCATGTCTTTGGAGTCCTTGGGACTTGAAATGGGACCACCAATGTTAGAATATCTTGTCGCACACAACGGATACCATGTTCCACATGTTTGCTACCCAAAAACTTGGTAACCATAAAATTTTGAAATCCCAACGTGATCGAGAAATAAGAAACACAAAAGTGCATGGAAAATCCAAGGAATTTACATCTATTATCAGATGATATGTTTGACGAGTGGATCCTCATGTCCATAGCAAAAGGCCATATCTCATACAACATGCACACACTCACCTTATGCATCGTCACCTTTGCCATATCCATGCAAGTGATAGCATGCTTTACACTCAACCCGGCTCTGGTCTGAATCACTCAACCTTTCCTGCTCCTTGATCCACCAAATGCCTTGATTGTATTGAGGGGAGGATACATTGTTCACCTTTTTCCACCTATGATTCATGCACCATTGATCTCCTAAAAAATTTGGTTGCCAAAGTCATTGAGCCTCTTCCTTGTGACTTGGTAGGCAGTCTTGGAAAGTTTGGTCTTTGTCTCACCAACAATACATCTTGTATGCTCTTAGTATTCACTCTTCAACAGATGAAAAATGTCTATTTTTCCTCAAAACCTGTGTTTCTTAGGCTGAGTTTGCATGTTAGCACAAGCTACACTTTTAAATATGATCGTGAGGCTGAATTCATGGTATACACCATGCACTTTGTGGAATCGTGTAGGGTGTGTATGAAGCTTTTGGATCCCTACACGTCCCAAACTACATTTTTCTCATGCGCTACAACCGTCCTCTTGCAGACGAGGCGTGCACTCTCCTTAGTGATTGCAACTTCTCCTCTCTATTTTCTTTTGGTGCTACCTCCTACACGATGTGGGTGTGGAACCAAGTACCTCATGGTCTTCTCCCTTAGCATGTCACCCCCATTGAGTGTTGGTATGGGTACCGAATGGACCTCTGCCTTTCCCATATTGTTTATTCCATTGCATTTTTCTGGCATGGATGACAACAAAAATGCAATGGAAAACTTCCTTGTGGCTGTCTCTGCCCGTTTCTTGGAGTTTCAATATCTTATAAGGCATGGCGCTTCTGCAATGCTTGTTACAATCATGTCATTGAATCCCACGATGCTCTGCTCTCTTAGGACGTCTTTGTGATCTTGATTGGCTTTCACTTCTCTCCTCTCTGTATGCGCTTCATTGATTTGTGAGAGGTGTCTTCCGAGAAGTCTCACCCAGTAAGTTTGTAAGTGTTTTAACTCCCCCACACTTGTCTACTTTCTGCCCTTTAGACCCACCGTCCACGTCCCAGTCGTCACCATTTCAGTTTTGCACTTCTTCCCTTCTCTCATCACCGGCGACATCATCATCCCCACTGTCCATGTCTTCCCTGGCACTCGGTCTGTCCCTATCAGTCTCCTTGCCTGATTCACCTCCCGTTCCATATCCTATGGCACCTTATAAGGTCATCGTCTCACCTCTCCCAGATCATGAGCTTTGCATGCACAAGGGAGACTCGTTATCTTCTTTCACCGTCAGAAGAACTTGCACCATCTCTTCTTGTCATGTGGTCCCACATCCGTGTAATTCCTCCTATACAGACTTTAAGTTCCCCTCTCTTTGTTATTTACCGGTTTGAATATGCTTAGCCGTTCTCTATGGATTGTAAAAATCAACATGCCACTTGTGTAAACCGGAAAGTGCCAACAACACTGGTCACGACTTGAGGCTTCCTTGAATATATGATTTGACTGTGGATTTGGAATTTATAGGAAAACCCGTACGAGACCGACCCAAGAACGGGGTTGATCCATCAAGAGCTGAGGAAGTTACGCCAGGCCAAAGGTTGGACTGGCTGAGGGGAAAACAGGTGACAGGAATTCATCCCCAAGGACCAAGGCTCGACCCTTGGAAGACCCTACAAGGCCGAAGCACGCCTTGGGGCCAAGATAGTCAATGAATCAAGGATCGTTGAGGGCCAAGGGTGCTTCGGAATGGCGCCCCGATGTGTTTCTGCCATCAAGGGCGCTTCGGGCGACCGTCACCGCCGCTAGTGGTGCTGCCAATGGTAGATTGACGTGGTTCACAGAAACTGCCATATCTCGGCCGTTCCTCCACGGAATGATGCGATTCTTGGTGTGTTGGAAAGCTAAAACAATGAACTACGTGATTCTGAGGCAACAACGCCCAGCCCTGGCCCAAACGGAACCACGTACGGCTCGATGACCTCGGCTCGCCTAGGATGTGTCATCTTGTACATATAGTATTGTATATTGACACTTGGATAACAAGTACAGTTTACTACCACTGTGCCACACGTGTTTCTGTTCCCCCAAGACAATCCTACGTTATTGCAATCCCGAGAAGGTGTGTAACAGCCTCCCCTTGGTCACCGTTGCCGCCGGTTGGTGCCTACACCATCCGATTGAGGCTAGCACACCGCACCTGGTTTAGACTTGGCATCAGAGCCACCCTTAGCTCAGGGACACAATCATCTACGTGGCAACCTCTCCTGGTCAGCGTAGACCAGCACGCATCTCGTCTCTTTCACGGATCCATGCACAAGGCCAACCACACACTCCGATGACAAGGTGGTAACCGGAGGACCCGTTGAGGAAGAAGTTGTACCGGACGCAAAGGAGCAACTTCTATTATGCTGCGGTTGCTGTTACTTTGCCTTGCGCGTCAAACGCCACGGCCAACAAGGACGAGCCGGTTTCAAAGGTGACATCAACCGGCTCGTCCTCGTTGGCCGTGGCGTTTGACGCGCAAGGCAAAGTAACAGCAACCGCAACATAATAGAAGTTGCTCGCCGACATGCAGGTCAAGATGGACCTGTTGGAGAAGCGAAATGCGTACCTCAATCAAGAGCTCACGAAGCGTCCAGTGACAACACCAGTGGCAATTGTCACTACAAACGTACCTGCGATGGGCGTACGGAGCTCGCTCAAGCCTGAGCCGTTTGACCCATCAAAGAAGGATGGGCCAGCTCTGCACGCTTGGATACTTCGACTGGAATTGTACTTCATCGCCATCGGCGTGGATGCCTCGAGGTACGAGGTACGATGTGAATACTTCGTGACCCTGTTGAGAGGGGTATCGTTGGAGTGGTGGGCTGATATGATGCGGTCCAATCCACACGGCAGTGGAGCAGCAATGGTCACCGGTATTGCGACTGCGACCGGAATCTCAACCCCATAGGCTCCAACCTACAGTAGTGGCGACCCTATCCTGAAATGACCGACGACGTGGAAGGAGTTTACGGAGTCGTTTATCAAAAGTTTCACCGTGGGTGACGTGAGGAACAAGGCGTGTACCAAGTTGCGTCGGCTTCGCCAAACTGGCGACGTCGTCGACTACACCCGCAGGTTTTGTGAGATCGTTGCCAATTGTGGCTTAGACTCCCACACATTGTACTTCTACTACAGTAACGGCCTCAAGAACAACGCCCGCGCTGTGATGGTGATACACGACCTCAGTGACGACCTATCGGCAAAGATCACAGCAGCTGAACGATACGACTCGCGCGTGCAACAGGCTCATGCCAACAGCCACAACTCTTTTGGTGGTGGTTATGGCAAGCGGGCCGAGAGCGACGACACACCCATGGAGATCGGAGCGTTGCAACAACACAAGTGCAACAACTGTGGCAAGCCTTGCCACATTGCGCGTGATTGTCGCAGTCCTTAGAAGGGCGACGACAAGGGTAAGAGACAAGGGAAGGGGAAGTAAGTCACAAAGGAAGTGGAGAAAGAATGAAAGGATTCGGAAAATGAGGAGAGCCGGGAGTAGATGGCATTAATCCTGGCTCCTCTCAACTCAAACTGCCAGTTGACCGCCCACCCGAACGCCTTGTGGCAATGAAGGGGGTTTCCGAGGTCAAGGCATGGGACGCGGGGTATGAGGAGGAGCAGTCCGCAGTTCTCTTGGAGGCTCGAGTGAAAGACGTCAAGGGGAAGGTGGGGAGTCTGCTGGATTGTGGCACAAGCCACAGTTTTGTGAGCATGGAATGTGCTCAAAAGTGGGGCCTTACAAGCAAGAAGCGGACCGCTAACCAAGTGGACGACACGATTGAAGTGGGGTACCTGGCCCGTCCCCTCTCCATTTGCGTGGGGAAGCTTTGTATAACGACCGTATACCGGGTGTGCCCGATGAAGGATTACGATGTGATCCTCGGTCGTGACTTCCTCCACAAGTACAACTGCGCCGTCAATTGGGAGGTGCGCACCGTCTCAGTCAAGCTCGGAGACAAGGAGTATCCCCCGCCTACATGGTTCGAGAAAGAGGCCGCGGAGGAGGAGACTTGCAAGGAGGAAGCGTTGCAGCAGTTCGCACCTCACAAGGAGGAATCGACGTCGTTGACGCTGAACTTGGTGTAGCTCAAACGCGCGATTTGAAAGAAGGAGCAGTTTTTTTTGCATTCGTGCAAGATGTGGAGGATGATTTCGACGAACTAGAGGACGTGGCCCCTGATGTGGCGCATGGGGCGACTCGTGAGCAGCCGAGGGCTCAAGGCAAGTTTGTCGCGGTGTCCGAGGGGCTTCGGAAGGTGTGTACGGAGTTCGAGGACGTGTTCCCCGACACCCTCCCAGCAAATTTTCCACCAAAGCGGGACGTGGACCATCGCATCGACCTCAAACCTGGAGCACGTCCGCTTGTTCGTACAACGTACCGCATGAGCGATGTACAACTGTAGGAGCTTAAGAAACACCTGAACAAGATGACAGAGCAAGGCTTTATCTGCCCATCCTTGTCTCTTTACCATGCACCCGTCTTGTTTGTGCAGAAAAGAATGGGGGAGATGCACATGTACGTGGACTTCCGGGCCTTGAACGAATTGACCACAAAGAACCGGTACCCGCTTCCACGAGCCGGGGAGCTCTTCAATTATCTCCGTATGGCTCACTTCTTCACAAAGATCGACCTCTGAACCGACTACCACCACATCCGCATTGCAACAGATGATGTGGAAAAGACGGCCTTTCGCACCCGCTATGGTCACGAGGAGTTCTTGGTGATGCCTTTTGGGTTGACCAATGCACCGGCCACCTTCATGGCGACGATGAACAACATCTTCAGGCCGTACTTAGATGACTTTGTGGTGGTGTACCTTGACGATCTCTTGGTGTATAGCAGGACGGTGGAGGAGCATGAGGAGCATGTGAAGAAGGTCTTCGAAATTTTGAGGAGGGAGAAGTTTTGTGCAAAGCTCTCTAAGTGTGAGTTCATGGTGAGAAAAGTTGAATTCCTTGGACACATAATTGGCTATGGATAGATTGTCATGAATCTGCGCAAGGTGTCGGCCGTGCAAGAGTGGCCGAAGTTGCGTAGTGTGCACGATGTGCAAGTGTTCCTTGGCTACCGTAGTTTTATCCTTGGCTATATGGGAGTGTCAGCGCCACTCTCTAATCTCACTCGCAAGGATCGCGAGTGAAGTTGGGGAGTTAACAAACAAGAAGCCTATGAGAATCTTAAAAGAGCTTTGACCTTTGCGCCGGCCTTTCACTTGGCCGACAGCAGGCAAATTTAGAATAGTGACGGATGCATCGGACCTGGCCATTGGTGGGATCCTTTTGCAGGACTTTGGCAACGGGTCGCAGCCGGTCGCCTACTACTTGCGCAAGTTGCACGGGACGGAACTGAACTATGCCACCCATGACAAGGAGATGCTCACCGTGGTCGCAGCCTTCAAGAACTGGCAGTGCTATCTCAAGACACAGAAATGCACAGTCTACAGTGACCACGACGTATTGAAGTATTTCAAGACGCAGCCAAACCTGAGTCGGCGACCAGTGCGTTGGGTGGAGTACATCGAGTCGCACTTTTACTACAAGATCGTGTACCGGCCGGGTCGCATCAAGCCGGCCGATGCACTCTCACGGCGACCGGACCTGATGCTATGGGTTGCGTCTCTCACCATCCATGAGGATTCCTTCCTTGTGAAACTCTTCACGGAGGGATACACAGCGCATGGGGAATACGATGCTCGGAGATTTTTCTTGAAGGCACCGTATTGGCGACGGCGCGACATGGAACAGGTGGTGGTTCCTATGGTGCCCGCCCTTCGGCAACTGATTTTGGAGGAGTGCCATGACAGTGGTCCAAACGGTCACTTCTCTGCCAACAAGACATTGAAGACGGTGGCTCGCTTCTTTTGGTGGTCCACCATGTCATCAGAGGAGGCTGAATTCTGCCGGAGTTGTGACGTGCGCCAATGCCACAAGGCGTAAAGGACAAAGACCCCGGATCTCCTCCAATCCTTGTCCATCTCCGAGCAGTCGTGACAAGACATCTCCATGGATTTCATCACGAGTTTGTCCACGACAGCGAAAGGCCACAATGCGGTGTTGGTGGTAGTGGATCGCTTCAGCAAGATGCCATACTTCATTATGACGCGTGATACGGTGAGCGCAGAAGGCATAGCTCGGTTGTTCCTCGAGCACGTGGTACGTCTCCATGGCGTGCCGCAGTCCATTGTGAGCGACCGTGACCCACATTTCACAAGCAAGTTCAGGCGAGAACTCATGGAGCGGTACGGTAGCAAGGTGCAGCTTTCGACCACTTTTCATCCCCAAACTGACGGGCAAACAGAACGGACGAACCAAACGCTGGAGTAGCTCCTCCGTACAGTGTGCAATATGGACGAGACAGCGTGGGACCAGCGGTTGCCGATCGCTGAATTGGCGTACAATTTTGCCACGTCCGCCTCTACCGGCAAGGTGTCATTTGAGTGGTGAACGGGATGGTGCCCGCAACGTCCCTCAGTTTACACATCGCAAGCAACTTGCCCGTGGTGGAGTCTACCATACGTGACTTCACGCAGATTTGGGCGGCGATGCGGCATGCATTGGCAAAGGTGTAAGCACAGTAGAAAGTACAAGCAAAAATGCTGACACACAGACGCAATGCTTAAGGTCGGTGATCGCGTGCTTGTCAATAACGTGCACGTCAATCTTCGCGGGGTCCGGTCGGACAAGTTGAAACCCCGGTGGCTTGGTCCATTCGAGGTGCTCAAAATGCGGACACCCGTGGTGGCGCGAATGGCTCTTCTGCCTTCCATGCCAGTCCACAACGTGCTCTATATCTCCAAGCTCAAGCTCTACCATGATCCAGCTGAGCACTTTCCTGGTCGCAGTTGTAGGCCTCCCCGTCTGGTGGTGATCAAGGATGAGCAAGAGTTTGAGGTGGAGGTCATCCTTGACCACCGTTGTCGTGGCCGTGGATGGGAGTACCTGGTCAAGTGGAAGGGCTATGATGCGGTCCACAACTCATAAGAGCCTGCCCACAACTTCAATGTTGGCGGGGTGAATGCCATCCTTCGGGAGTACCAAGAGCGAACCGGGGAGGCTCGCTCCTAAAGGGGGAGGTAGTGTAAGCCGGACAGTGCCAACGTTACATATCATGGCTTTAGGCTTCCTTGAATGTGTAATCTGAATGTGGATTTGGAATCTACAGGAAAAACTGTACGAGATCAACACAAAAATGGGGTCGATCCATCAAGACTTGAGGAAGTTACGCCCGGCCAAAGGTTGGACCGGCCGAGGGGAAAACAGGTGACGGGAATTCATTCCCAAGGACCAAGGCTCGACCCTCGGAAGGCCCAACAAGGCCAAAGTGCGCCTTGGGGCCCGAATAGTCAGTGAATAAAGGATCATTGAGGGCCAAGGGTGCTTTGGAATGGCGCCTCGATGTGTTATTGCTATCAAGGGCGCTTCGGGCAGCCGTCACCGCCACTAGTGGTGCTGCCAATGGCAGATTGCCGTGGTTCACGGAATGACCATATCTCGGCCGTTCCTCCACGGAATGATACGATTCTTGGTGCATTGGAAAGCTGGCAAGATGAGCTATGTGATTCTGAAGCAATAAGGCTAATCCTTGGCCCGTACGGAGCCACGCACGGCTCGGCGACCTCGGGTCGCCTAGGATGTGTCATCTTGTACATATAGTCTTCTATGTTGACACTTGGATAACAAGTACAATTTACTCCCACTGTGCCACACGTGTTTCCTTGCTCCTCCAAGAGAATCCTACGCTTCCGCAACCCTGGGAAGGTGTGCAACGACTTTCTTGCTTGCTGCAACATGTACGTCCCTATCCACGGCATCACCCTATATCATGAAAAACAACGTGTGAATTCCATTTCTATGCACGATGACATGCATCACTTGTGCACAAGGTATCATTATGTATCAAATCTATTCCTTTCTGACCCCATATCCAGAGGAGAGGTTCAGGTTGTCTTTTTGGACACTCTTCTCCATTGTGCTGACTTTATGATCCAGACCCTTGGTTGTGGTTCGTCCAAAACGTCCATGAATACTATGGATTTTCTATATCTTTTTGTGTCCTTGATTAATATCAGCCTACATATGCCGGTACGTGCTCTTCTTCTTGCCGCTCTGTCCTTGCCAAGTATCATCCTGTTACTATCCTTAGCTTGTCATCACTTTGTTGCATGATGAGTTCTGTGCCCATGATTCGAGGGGGTTTTGTTGCTTGGTGTATAAACAATCAATAATGAAGCACCCCTTGACTAATGCCGATGCACATACTTGCATACAATTGAGAGTCAATAGATTTTCCATTCAAGAACGCTCAAATCCTTGCTGCTTGCTCTTGACATAAGGAAGCTACATGGATGTGGTTGTGACTTATGGTCAAGACATCATCTTGGATTCTATGCCGAGGGCTGTTTATGCCGGCATGCTTATGGGAACTCCACTTCTTTTTGGCTACACATAGAAGAGAGGAAAACCATGCATGTGCCATGTATGCTTGCTGTCGATGTACGATTCTATCATTGCATGCTGTCATTTTATAACTCCCAGTTGTTGTTGTATCAGTTTGGTGGCCTCAGTCTTGCCGCCATCACTTGCAGGCACTCTTTGCAAGTCGAAGGCTACTTTGACGGTCACATCATCAGCTGCCATGCCTTCTTATTGGCAGCCATTTTCTTCATGCCATTATATTTGTGTTTTCTGGGCTCGGCCACGTAGAGCATTAATCTTTGCACCTGCCACTTCTTTTTCGTTCGCCATTTGGACAACTTGAGCACCTCGTACGGTTTTTGGGTTTGGCTCATACGTTGTTTGGGGGCTGTTAGGTAGTTTCTGTAGGTAGTGAAACTTCCTAGGGTGCGAGGTGTGATACACAAAGAATGTAGACCACACACACAACCATGAAATGGAGCAAAAGGGTTCGGCCTAAAGAAAAACACCAGAGTTCACAGAAGTGAGTTATGGGAAGTAGGGCAATGAGCTGATCTACGCCGGTCGTCTGGGCCACCCACGTGAGAGCCTCAACGTTCGGCCCAGACGCCACCCCGGGATCGAACCAGAACAGATGGCAACGTGCCATCGGTGGTTTCGTACATGCAAGGATAACCCGGTCATGTGGTCCCAAGGCATCAACAACCCAACATCGCCTAATCAACCACCTGTTCTAAGCATGGATGACTAAAACAATAGTCCACAACATCGACCACGTGTGTATGTGGGTGCATGTCCCTTGCCATGTTCTGCTATATGTTATGTTAAAGGAAAACAAAGAAGATTGTGCAGAACACAACAATTTTGCTCTCAAACATATCCAGATTGGACATTATCGGTGCCACTTTTTCACTCAGCTGAGACGCCAACAGTGAATGGTCCATCATGTATGCACCGATGCTGCATTTGGGAGCTTCACTTGAATTAAAGCACCTGCAGTGATTTTGTGTGTGTGTGTGTGTGTGTGTGTGTGTG
>SZWC01003156.1:122042-142858 GCA_023375785.1 Penium margaritaceum | reverse complement strand
GTGTGTGTGTGTGTGTGTGTGTGTGTGTGTGTGTATGTGTGTGTGTGTGTGTGTGTGTGTGTGTGTGTGTGTGTGTGTGTGTGTGTGTGTGTGTGTGTGTGTGTGTGTGTGTGTGTGTATGTGTTTGTGTGTATGGACAAAGTGAAAAGGTCACTTGTGTGTCTTACACCGTATCAACAACAATTTTTTCCATCATCCTACAGTTTTATTTGTTCCTTTGTGCGCACGTTAGCGCACGAGGAGAGTAGAGAATATCTCCTCCCACTTTCTCATTGTGTAGCTCTCCTTTTCACATTTCAGTCATATACAGTGGTGGCCCATACATTCAACTAAAATAGTTATTTTCATTCGACCATTCAGACACCTTTATAAGTATGCCCTCATTGACGAATCACTCTTAAAAGTACAAACATCGTGTCTGTACACACTATTTCATGTTCCGCTCACAATCTCTCAGAAACAGCGTGAGGAACCTGAGATAGGATAAATTGACAAAATAATCCTGGTTGCGGCTCTGTCCTCATACGAGGTGTCTTGCTCCTATTCACTTTGAGAATTTAATACCACCTGGTTCTTGGCCTACCGGAGACGCAAACCTAGCTGCGGTGGTCGAAGTTTTATGCCTACCTGAACGGCTAGACGTCTTGCTTTGACGCTTAGATGATCTAGGTTGTCAGCGCTTGCGAATATATCAAAATCTTTGTTTTTGCGTAACTGACATTGCTAGCTTTGCAATAGTGACAATGGTTTGAATTTTGGATTTTTTTTTCTCACATTTTCAATGGCAAAAATCCAGTGTGAACTTAACATGAAGAAACATGAGAGACCATTGCTTTCATAATTTCCAGGCCGCTCGCAATGTCGTCGTAAGGGCGGCATACACCGTGAGCCTTTCACGTGAGGTCGGACTTATCTACTGACCAGATGGACCGGCGGATGAAACGGGCGGTAATCCCAGGCCGTCACACATTTTAGTAGTAGTTTTTTTTTAACAGGAGCTTCCCAGACCTACCTGTCCTCGACGTTGCCGAATGTCATAGCGGCTGGTCAGTTCGTTGCCTCGCAGAAGTTTGCCCCGTGAGATATCCATGTTCTGCGTGTTGTCCCCCACGGATCACATGCGGATGTGGCACCCAATGAATTTCGTAGCGCCCTGCAAAGCTAGCGACGAAGGAATCTGCAACGGTAGCTGCGAACATAGTAGCCGAGGTGAGCTGCGAGGTTTGACGTCGCTCTCAACATTCAAGCTTTTGAGACTTGAAACCAAAGTTCTAGAGAGACACCAAGGACGTGAACGGGCAATTCGACCGGATAAAAACACCAATGAGACTGTTTCTACCATGGAGTACAAGCAATGTGAACAATTCTGCTGAGATATTGTAAGCAATAAATCCCCCCCCCTTGTTGTTGTGTGTGTCGTACACAGCTTACGGTGACCCCTCAGCTCATGTCCATTCACGTGCAGATCCCTGAGACCGGTGACGGTGGCAGAAGACCGGCGGCCGGCGCCAACGGGCGCCCAGACGACTCTCGTATTTTTTAGATTTGTGCTGTGGGACAACACATAGGCATGCAGCCTATCAGGACGTAGATCTCGTTGATGCGGCCGTTCTGGTTCAAACGACTCGTCGTTCTGACGTGTTTGCAGGGAGTTATGACCAAAACTGTGTTTTGGCCACTGTTTTGTCCTGCTAGAAAATAACGCCCTTGTGTGCCGCGTGTGCGTGTGCATCCACTAGGTCCGTGACACTATTTAGGTTATCCAGACCTCAGTTTTCATTTCTCTCTGAAAAATTGAATATTTGCAGCTTCTGACACTTGTGCTTGTGTCCCTAGCCAACACCTTGCAGTTCTCACCTCCACCTGTGTGTGCTAGTGAGTTAGCTGGTCGGCTTGTACTGCCACGCCGGCGACAACAGTGCTAGGAAGCTGTCCTTCATGGTATCAGAGTGGTGAGCCAGTGCTCGCATAGTTGTGTAGCAGAGGCGCACCAACCGCATTAGTAGTGAGCAACCGCAGCCGTTGCCTGGAGTTACAGCAGCAGTAGTGCCCACTGCCTCCGGGAGGTCCTAGGAGGACCCACCACCACTCTGACTGTTTTTCTTAAAAACTCCGTGCACGTTTTGTGGTCGTTCCGCGACAACGGAAGTCGCTTCACGCAACATCCGCGGTGCTCCGCGGCGGCGAGGTCTCCGAAGCGGACACGGGAACTACGCGGTCGCAACAGAACACGCTGATGGAGCCGCAATGGCACGCGGCGTTCCATAGTATATCACCTCACGGTGACAATGCCGCGACAGATCTGCGGTGTTTCGCGGATCTGTGACTTTCCACCGTGGCAGCTCCGCGGCGGTTCCAGAACATGCCGGCAGTGATCCACGGAGTTCTGCGGTCGCACGTCCCCAGCAGTTCCGCGGATGATCCGCTGTCGCCAGACGCGGCCGCTGTGCGGTGCTTGCGAAACGCTCTGACGGCGGTGCCCCAGCAGTTCGCGGCACCCCGCCGTGTTCCACATCGGCGCGACCGCGGTAGCCGTTCCGCGACGGTGCTCCACGGCCGTGTTCCGCAGCGGTGTTCCGCAGTGGTGCTGCACAGAAGTGTTGCGCGGCGGATTTGTTCCGCGGCGGTGTTCCGCGATAACGTTCCGTGGTGGTGTTCCGCGGCAATGTTCCGCGGCGGTGTTCCACACTGCCCTTTCCACAACACAAAAAAAAAACGGAAGCAACCGGTCGTTATGCCAAAGAAAACCCCCACCAGCGCCGCCACCGACGCAGTTGCCGAGGGCAGCTCTGTTAGTGGCCAACGCCGGGTGCTACCATCGTCACCATAGTGGTAGCTATAGCAGCAGTAGCAGCAATAGCAGTCGTAGCAGCAGTAGCAGCAATAGAAGCAACAGTAGCAGCAGCAACAGCAGTAGTAGCAGCGACAACAGTAGTAGCCGTAATAGCAGCAACAACAGCCGCAACAGTAGCAGCAGCAGCGGCCGCCGAGCCCAACAACATTGGCACGCCAGGTGCGCGCGCTGGCTGACCTGTAGGCGGAGAGCCGCAATACTTTAACGAGGCAAGTCGCTGAGCTACAGGACCTGATCAAGGGCTTACTTCCTCAGCAGCAGCAGTCCCAGCAGCAGCAGCAGAATCCGTCCGCTGACCCGAGCGAGGATCACCTCGCCCACGGTGGTAATGCTAATGAGGTCGCGGAGAACCTCTTCAAATCTGGCGAGGAGGACGAGGAAGAGCTGCTGCGAACACGCCTCATCCGCTTGGAGGCGCGCCGCTGAGCGCGTGAGGCCATTGCCGCCCTCTAGGGCACGAGCTCCAGCACCAACGTTGGCCCGAGCTCATCTCGCCGCCCTCTGAGCTGTGAGGAGCTGGCTTTGCGGGCCCGCCTGGGTAAGGGGGTTGCCTCCTCTGTGCCCGGCCCCGCAGTGGCTTCAGCCGTCGCTCTGCCAACGGTCAAGCCACCCAAGTGGTTTGAGTCGGACCCGCCCGTCTTCTGGGCTGGGAACTACTTCAAGTCCTGGGAACTGTGCTTCCGCATGTGGGCCATGAGCGAGGGAGTCCTCGCCTACTACCTCACTCCATACCAGGCGTCTGACCCCGCCCAGACACAGATGGCGGTCGGCGCCACTTCCGGCCTGATGAAGGCCACCCAGGACTTCACCAAGGACTTTAGACGGCTCCTTGGCGATTCGCTGACCGGCTCGGGAGCCGACCCTTGCGTGGCGTGGGCACTGGCTGTCACTCTTTTTGAAGGTGCCACCTTGGCTCTGACATCCCAGCGCCTCGCCGACTTCAACTCCCTCTGCCAGACTACTAAGGAGTCCGCAGCTGACTACTGGCACCGGGCGATCCAATTGCACGAGAAGCTGGGAGACGATGTCCCCGCGCATTACTTTGCCCTCCAGAACATCCTCCATGGCATCCATCCCGACTACGCGCGCGTCTTCAGCAACTTCGACCAGACCTTGCTGCACGACATGGGGAGCAACAGAACCCTGCTACGCTTGGCCACCCTCCACTTCTTGGAGGTCGCCGGCATGGATGCAGCGAACCGCGCTCGCCGTAGCACCGCTTTTGCCACAGTTGTTGCCGCATCCTCCTCCCCGCCATCTACAGTGATAGCGGCACCAGCTCAGGGGACGAAGAGCCGCAAATCATCAGCTAATGGCAACAGCGGCACTACCAGCAGCGTCACCAGCATGAGCACTGGCAACATCAGCCGCAGCAGCAGTGGTGGGAGTAGCAAAAGAAGAGCTGGCAGCTGTAGCAGCAGCGGCAGCAGCGGCTCTGGAAGCACGACGGGCCGCCGGTTCGTGTGCTTCAACTGCGGGGGTGACCATCGCTATCCTTACTACACTTGCCTGATCGGCCGCCCATTGGACTGGGCAAAGGTCACGCACGACCTGCAGCGGGTACACGAGGTGCGCATTCGCCAGACGTCCGGTGTGACCGCCCGCTCGGCCGCCATTACCGCAGCCACCCAAGAGCAGCCCACCACCATAGCAGGCTCCTCCGCTGACCCTCGCGACCAGGTGCTTGCCGACCGCGACAGGACGGTCGCTGAGCTGCACCAACGTCTCGTCTTGCGCTCATCTCAGGGAGGTGCGAGTGTGTTGACTGAGCCGGGGGGTTCTACTGCCTGTGGACTGTCTGTGTCTTTGCGTGGTGATGTCTGTGGTGGTCCCCATGTCCAGCCGTGTGCGCGTGATGGACCTGATGATGTGTCTTGGCTGCATGCATCTCATGTGCGCTCCGCTAGTCGTCTTGTCGTGTCACCCGCCAAGCGTCCTGCTGTCGCGCCTTGTTCCGTCTCCGAGTGCCACATTGCCCCTTATACGCGTGTCACCGATGCCACCTGGATCGTTGATTCTGGTACCACCCATCACACGACGTGTCGAAGTGAAGCCTTTGTCGTCTTGCATCCTGTTGGCACTGTTCGCTCTGTCCGCACTGCAGCTGGCTATGAGGTCCTTGTCCAGGGTGTTGGGATTGCGTAGTTCACCGGGCCGCTGGCCGTATACATCTCCGACGTCCTCTTTGTCCCTGATCTGGAACTCAACCTGCTGTGTGTCCGTCCATGCACCAAGATGCGCCTGGGTGTCACGCACACAGATGCCGATGCTGGCATCTTTGTGCGCGAGACCGAGGAGACTGTCCTCAGTGGGATGGTCGTCGATGGTCTGTATCACATCTCTCGGTCCTCTGCGAGTGTCCCCCCCTTGTCTCCTTCTCCCACTACTCGTGTTTTCATCGCGGGTGCTCTATCCCCCGAGCACCACCGTCTCCTGCATCGATGCCTCTGCCATGTCCACCAGGGGGCTGTCGACAGGCTGACCCGCAATCAGCATGCTCTCGGTCTTCATGCGGCGTCCTTCGAGACGCCGCCACCGACCGACTGCGTGTCCTGTGCAAAGGCAAGATGCACCGGTCCACCTATCCTGTGTCTGTCTCCAAGGCTTGTCGGCCCTTGGAGCTTGTCCACTCCGACCTCATGGGTCCGCTCCTTGTCGAGTTTCAGGAGGACCGCGGCCGCTACGTCCTAACATTGAATGATGATTTCATGCGCATGCGCTGGGTCTACAGTCTGCGTCAGAAGAGCGATGCCGTCGTTGCTGTCCGCACGTGGCTAGTCATGGTCGAGCGCCAATCTCCCCACTGCCTTCAAACCTTTCGCTCTGACCGCAGCGGCGAGTACCTCGGTGACATGGCCCGCTCCTTCACCGAACTTGGTGTCTTCCACAACCTCTCCGCTCCTGCTACCCCTCAAAAGAACGGTGTATGAGGGCGTTGGAACCGCACCATGGAGGATGCGGTCCGTGCCATGCGCGCGGACAGCGCCATGCCTGAGGCCTTTGCCTTCGAGGGCATGGCGTACATGACCTGGGTCCGGAACCGCATACCCCACTGCCCCTTCCCAGGTCACCGTACGCCCTACGAGCTGTGGTACGGGTACCGCACGGATCTGTGCCTGGCCCGTGTCTGGGACTCCCTTGCCTACGTCTGGTTCACAGCAGAGCAGCAGGGGAGCAAGCACTCTCCGCGGGGCCGCATGTGCGCCTTTGTCGGCGTCGCCCCGCGGTCAAAGGCCTGGCGGTTATGGGACCCTGAGCGACTCCGCATTGTAGAGTCTCGTGACACTCTCTTCTTCGAGCATCTCGCCTTCAGTGACCTTGCTCACATCCACGCTCTGCGTGCTGCTCCTGCCCCTGGGTGTGCCGGACCCCGTAGTGTGGGGGAGGCTCCTGTTACGGTTGGCACTGTTCCCCCAGCCAGTATGGTCACTCCGTCGCCGACACCCCCGGGGCTATTCCAGAGGCCGTGCCCACCGGCACCCCCAGCCCCGTCCCATCTGCGGTTCGCTCCTCTGCCCCCACCTCTCCGCTCTCGCACGTGTCCGATTCCGCGTCTGAGCCTGCTTCCGCGTCCGCGGCCCTGCGTGATCCTGCGTCTAAGTCCGCGTCTGAGATCCTGCCTAATCCTGCATCCGCGTCCATGTCTGGCCCTGAGCCGTCTCAGCCTCCGGCCGAGACGTGCCTGCGTTTGCCATGGGACTGTCCCCGACTGCTGAGGCCACGCAAGCCTCTATTGGTACGCCTGCCGTGCTGTCCACAACGGCATGTGAGTCGGCAGCGGCCACTGCTCCCGTCCCATCGGACACATGGGCTCCCGGCGGACGCCTCCACCCTCGCCCCGCATGCAGTATCGACCGCAATGACCCGGGCACGAAGGCCCTCGGCCTGAGTGCTCGTAGCCTCGTTGAGGTTCACCCTGGCTGTGCAACTGGCGTGGCACTACTTGCTCATGAGTGCGGTATCGCTCGAGACGCCACTGAGTCCATGGTGATGGTCGACCCTCCCTCTACGGCATACACCCTGGCTACACGCAGTGCTCCACTGTTGTCTCCCAATCCCACCAGCCTGCCTAAGGCATTGTCAGCCCCCGATGCTGAGCAGTGGTGCACTGTCTGCCAGGCTGAGCTCGATGCCATCCGAGAGCATGGCGTCTTTGAGTTGGTGGACTTGCCGAAGAACCGCAAGGCCATCAAGGCCAAGTGGGTTCTCCACAAGAAGCTAAAATCAAACGGCACTATGGAGCGCTACAAAGCGCGCATGAAAGCAAAGGGCTTCTCTCAGGTCCCTGTCGTGGATTACACCGAGACCTTTGCCCTTGTTGGCCAGATGACGACCACGCTCACGCTACTGAGCCAGGTGGCACAGCACGACTGGGAACTCCATCAGATGGATGTCAACAACGCGTTCCTGAACGGGGACCTTGAGGAGGAGATCTACATGGTCCAGCCACCCGGTTTGAGGATGGCACCGGTCGCTTGTACTGGCTGCGGAAGGCCTTGTACAGTTTGAAACAGTCACCTCGCTGCTTGAATCAGGAGATCACCAGCACGCTGAGACGCGCTGGGTACGTTCAGAGTAATGCTGACCCGTCCCTGTTCCTCTCACAGTCCCCAGCACCGCTTGCTGCCATCCTCGTCTAAGTGGACGATCTTCTGATCGCCTCGCCCGACCTGGGAGCAGTGAACGCTACCAAGGCCGTTCTCTCCTCGGCCTACAAGATGAAAGATCTTGGTGAGGCCTCTGTCTTTTTGGGGATGGAGATCGTGCGCGACCGTGTCCGCCGCACACTCCGTGTCCATCAGGGACGCTACGCAGAGACTGTGGGGGAGCGCTTTGCCGACCTCCTCACTGCCGTCCGCACGACCTGCACGTTTATGACCCCTGAGGGCCAGGCCGCCCTGAAGGTGGATGACCCAACTGACCTGGGGGAGCGAGTCGATGTGACCTTGTACCTGCGAGTCATCGGCTCGCTCATGTACTTGGCCACCACGACACGGCCCGACATTGCCTTCACTGTCAACCTGCTCGCCCAGTTCTCACAGGCTCTACGCCAGCGAACAGTGGAGGCCGCAGTCCGGTGTGTGCGCTACATCCTATCCACTGCACGCTTCGGCCTGTGCTTTTGCGAGCAGGTGTCCGTTGTGCTCGATGGGTACACAGACATCGAATGGGCGTGGAGTCCAGATGGCAAGAGCCGCACCGGCTACATCTTTCTCATTGTAGGTACTGCAGTGTTCTGGCGAAGTGGGAAGCAAGGCTGCATCGCACGCAGCACTGGTGAGGCAGAGTATGTTGCTGTAGGCGCCGGTGCAGCGGAGTGTGTCTGGCTCGTCTGTCTGTTGCGTGAACTGCGTCGTCCATTCCCCCCGTGTTCCTTCAGTGCGACAACATGAGGGCGGAGGCCATCGCCAAGAACTCGGGTGTGTTCCATGCACGCACAAAGCACATCAATGTCGAGTAATACTTCGTGCGTGACCTGGTTGGTCGTGGTGAGATCCGGGTCATCCACGTGCGCATTGACAGGTAGTGCGCGAATTTTCTGACCAAGGCTCTGGGTCGTTCGAAGTTTCATGCGGCCACTCGTTGCGTGGGACTCTGCACCATCCCTGTTGCAGATTGATTCCCCATGTGCCACCTTGCGTGTGTTGTGCAGCGGTTGTGCGTCTCCTGCTCTGTACAGCGTTAGTGTCTACATGTGTATGGACGTGTTTTACCCTACGGTCATGGGAGAGTGCTCTTGTGTGTCGTACACGGCCTACGGTGACCCCTCGGCTCATGTCCATTCACGTGCAGATCCCTGAGACCGGTGACGGTGGCAGAAGACCGGCGGCCGGCGGCAACGGGCACCCAGACAACTCTCATATTTTTTAGATTCGTGCTGTTGGACAACACATAGGCTTGCAGCCTATCAGGACGTAGATCTCGTCGATGTGGCCGTTCTGGTTCAAACGACTCGTCGTTCTGACGTGTCTGTAGGGAGTTCTGGCCAAAACTGTGTTTTTGCCACTATTTTGTCCTGCTAGAAAATAGCACCCTTGTGCGTTGCGTGTGTGTGTGTGTGTGTGTGTGTGTGTGTGTATGTGTNAGATCTCGTCGATGTGGCCGTTCTGGTTCAAACGACTCGTCGTTCTGACGTGTCTGTAGGGAGTTCTGGCCAAAACTGTGTTTTTGCCACTATTTTGTCCTGCTAGAAAATAGCACCCTTGTGCGTTGCGTGTGTGTGTGTGTGTGTGTGTGTGTGTGTGTGTGTGTGTGTGTGTGTGTGTGTGTGCATCCACTAGGACCGTGACACTATGTAGGTTGTCCAGGCCTCAGTTGTCATTTCTCTCTGCACAATTCAATATTTGCAGCTTCTGACACTTGTGCTTGTGTCCCTAGTGTTGAAGTTCGTTGGTCACTCACACATCTCTTCCCCTTGTCTCCACCCCTGTGCACACAACTGTACAGATTGATGGACATGGCCTCACCTGGAGAGACACCAAGCTATCCTACCATGGCTGACATCTCGGGCGTGCCTCATCCAGGAGTGTCGTCTGACACTTGCATGACCATGGATTGATTCTAGTGATGAGTGGGACAGATGCTAGGGCCCGTACACTTTAACTGCCATGCCCTGTATCATGCTTGCCATGAATGCCTTGTGTAGAGCTGCACTACCCGGGTGCTGATCCTTGGGGTCCACCTTGCCGAGCTTTACCCATGCATTGGTGAGTAGCTGCCGCTCAGGCTTATGCCGAGCGGTCGGGCTCGACCCCCGGGTGGCGGTGTACACTCACTTGGGCATGATGCCCGAGGCGAGTGCACACTCACCGGCTACTAAGTCTCGCTTGCTCTACTCACTCTCTTGTCTTGGTTCTATTGACCTAATGGAGGCAAGCTTCCCACTTCCATGGCGTCAGCAGCCCCTTGTCAGTGAATGCGTGCTCTTGCGTGTTTGCCCTAGGAAGCATCCTAGCAACTACTGGTATCAGAGCAAGCGAGATTCTACTCCGCAGCTCATCGATCCTCGGGACACACCTGTGCATCTTTCGCGCCCATGACGTTTGTNGCCTCTCAACGCCGTCGCAGCGGGTGACTAGTGTCACCATCTCCTGGCACCAAGCAGCAGCATCTAGCCATGTCTTAGTGCCTCTCGCTGCCTCATTCGCTGTAGGCCGCACAAGTCGCTCCGCTACCGCTCTTGGCAGCTCGTCTGCGATTGTCCTCAGCGGCACCCAGCTTAGTGCACCCACCCAGTGCACTCTAGCCCACTGATCTTTTCTCAGCCACTCTTGGCAACCCGCGACTGTCCTCACCTCTCCTCAGTCACGGTCTTCCGAGCAGCCACCGGTGCTGCCTCTGTGGACGCCGTAGGTAACACTGCCCATCTCTTGTGCAGCGGCCGTCCCAGTTTGTTTTTGAAGTCATCACACTGGATTCTCCACCTTTGGATGGGCCACACGACGAGGAGCTTGATCCTCCTCGAGCAGCAGCCCGCCACGTTGACGACAGGTGGGAGGACTACCACTCTCCCTCTCCTCTGGACACAGATACACCGCTGTGGGTACGCATGCTAGACGCTGGCTACTGGCGTGACGAGTTAGCCGAACTGGACGAGCGTGCAGCTGTTGTGCGGGAGGAGGAGATCAATCGCCAGGTGTACACACCTGACGACCTACCTCCATCTCCGCCTCCTCCCTCAACTATGCAACCGCCCACTGCCACGCAGGCCTCCAGTCCGGCATCTGCCCCGCACACCACATCTGCACCGACCCCTGCCACAGCAGCAACTCCGGGACCATCATCTCCCCCTGAAGTCCCTAGCGTGATCCCGGCTCTTCCGGTCCACACTGACTCTGTCGGCTTGGCAGGCGCAATCTTAGACGTAGCCGCAGGTGCCGCAGCAACATTTGCAGCAACTGCTCGCGCTTGCAGGGCACCGGCCCAGACTGCTGTTGGACGCGCTGCCGAAGCTTATGCTCACACAGCAACCTCGCTCACACTCCTTGCCACTGCAGCGGCTAACATTGCTACTCAGGTCACGGCGGCAGCAGCAGCTGTTGCCACTGCCGCCTCATCTGCAGCAGACTCCACCGCAGCAGCTGTCGCCTCCATTCGTGCATCCACCGCATCAGCAGTTCTGACTCCGACGGGTGTGCAACGGGAGGTGACCCCGCACATCACCACCGGAGTTCTGGTTGCATCGGCATCTGCAGCTGTAACTGGGGCTACGATTACCGGACTGCTGTGTCTCACAGTTGCAGTCGTGGGGTGGGTGGCCGTGCTGTTCTCCTCGGCCGCAGCAGTGGTGGCACCCCTCTTCACTCTGCTGCCTCGGCACTAGAACGGTGAGCCACTCCTCACCCCACGCACTCTGCATTGCATACTCTCCTTACCTCCCGTCCTCTCGTCCCACACTCTTCCAGCATGCCAGGACCAGAGGAAACCATAGAGGCTCTCCAAGCCGCCCTCAGTGAAGCACAGGCGGCACGACGCAATGCAGAAGATGAACTGTTTAGAAACAGTGAGGCACAGCAAGAGCTAGCTGCTACAGTGGCGACCTTAGTTATTGACCGCTTGTAGACCATACCTGCTCTTGCTATTGTGCTTCCATCTGACGACACAGTGTCTGCCGAATCTTCTGTGCCACCCGGCGGCGCTGTACCCAATTCCTCTTCCCCTGCTCTCTCAGCAGCAGCCATAGCACGGGCACTTCTACCTACACGTCAGAGAGACTTTGAGACCCCACCACCACAGTTCACATCCAAAATCACCTTCACCTCCTGGGAAATGCGCTTCTGCGCGTGGGCCCAAGGTGAACAGCTGTGGGAGTACTACTCACCTGCCAAGGCCCCATTTGTTCCACAACCAGCAGAAGCAGCCCGTGCAGTTCGCGCCCTCATCACAGCTGGTCCAGAGAGCCTGCTTGACGACATTGGAACGTATAATGCAGACCCTATCCGCGGCACCCTAGCCGATCCTGTTGGGGCATACGCCCTCATTCGTCGTCGCAAGACAGTTACTGGGCATGCTGCCCAGAGTGCACTGACAGTTCAGTTCAACACTTTGCAAATGCGTGCTGATGAAACGGCCGACGAGTATTGGGCACGAAGCCTACGCCTGCTGCGCGACCTAGGCAAGGCAGCACCTGGCCCTCTCTCTGCCTGTCTGTCCATTGTTTCCGGCCTGATCCCTGAACTTTCAGACCTTTACCTTCACGTCTCCCAAGCAGAACTCGAGCATCTAGCCTCTTCTCCCCTTCCCGCAGACACTCCTCCAGGAATAGGACCACTTTACGACTTTACCGCCTCCCGCCTCACAGACTGGTGGAACAGTCTCCAGAACAAGCGCATGCACCGCGTTGCTCTTGCTGCTGTCACAACCTCCTCTACCTCTCCCACAGCTGCTTCTATTGCCTCCTCCTCCGGCTCCTCTGCAGCCTCTCATGTGACCCAAGCGACCTCCCGTGGTGGGGGTGGTGGCTCTCACCACACTGGGGGCCGAGGTGGCGGCAGAGGGCGTGGGGGTGGACGCAAGGACAAAGGCAGCTCTCCTGCTGCATCCGTCGGCTCTGAGGTCACGTGCTGGAATTGTGGTACTGCTGGTCATGCTGCTCCCAAATGCCCAGCCCCACGTGACGATGCCCGTTTGGCTTCATCCATGCGAGCTCATTGGGCCCGCACTGGCTTCACACCCTCTACTGCTGCAGCGGCAGCAACGGTGGCCTCTCCATCGTCTTCCAACCCAGCCACTGCACTCTCCTCCACATCCGCACCGCTCCATCCCTCCACCTCACCTCCCAGCACCTGGGACTGGATTCCACCTCCCGGTGGGCCCCCTTACTATGGACCACCTTCCTCGCACTACCCAACACCATCGTGGACGCGGGATGATGGACCCCCTTCTGATCGCTCATCCGACCTCTCCTCCGACCGCTCCTCGGACCGTTGTGACGAGGAGCGCACCCTTGAGCGCCGTCTTGTTGAGCTTCTCCACCTTCGTTCTCAGGGAGGTGAGAGTGTGAGTGGCCAGTCTCGTCTTTATGTCTGTGAGTCTGATGCCACCCTCCGGGGTGCAGCGTCGGGTGGGGTTCAGGGAGATATGCCTGATGTGCGTGACTGGATTGAGGATTGGCAGTCTCACACGTTTCCCACACGTCTTGGCACATCTTCCCCTATGTCGTTCCATGGCACTGTTGCTGTCTGCCTTGTCCTCCCAACTACACGTGCTACTCCTGGCCTGTGGATCATCGATTCCGGGGCCACCCATCACATGACATCATGTCGCTCCTCCTTTTTGTCCCTTGGTCCCACTGGATCTGTGCGTTCTGTACGGACTGGCTCCGGCCAGCTCCTCCCTGTTCATGGCGTTGGTGTTGTGAAGTTTGTTGGCCCCGGTGGCACCGTGTACCTTCCCGATGTGTTGTACGTTCCTGACCTGGAAGTCAGTCTGCTCTCTGTCACAACCCTTGATGATCAGGGCATGGACTTCTCGTCCAGCCGCGGCATTGCATCCATCTCTCTACGCTCCTCTGGCCGTGTTGTGCTTCGTGGCATCCGTTGTGATCGTCTTTTCCGCGTGCCGCTGTACCTCCCATCGCCTTCCGCTGCCTCTGCCTTTGTACATGTGGCACCATCCCTGTCTCCTGCTCACGCTGCACTCCTTCATCGCCGCTTGTGTCATCTCCACACCGTTGCCATCCAATGTCTTCTGCGTCTCCAGCCTGCAGTCGGCCTTGACCCCACAACGTTTGCTCTTCCCTGTTCCTCCGACTGTCTTGACTGTGCCTCGGGCAAAATGCACCGTTCTCCCTTTTCTTCCTCGGAGTCCACCACCTCTCACCCCCTTGACCTCGTCCATGTTGACGTCATGGGTCCTCTTCCCCACACCTTTCTGGGTGGTCTGGGATGCTATGTGCTCTGTCTCACTGATGACTTCTCCCGTCACCGTTGGTTTTTTGCCCTTCGTCACAAAAGTGACGTCACAGAAGTCATTGAGGAATGGCTTCCCCAAGCAGAACGTGCCTGTCTCCTTCCCCTTCGCGTGTTTCGTAGTGATCGTGGCGGTGAATTTCTTGGCCCCACATCCCGTTTTCTTGAATCTCGTGGGGTCCGCCTTGAATGCACAACTCCCTACACCCCCCAACAAAACGACGTCTCTGAACGCTGGAACAGAACGCTTGCAAATGGTGTCCGTTCTCTTCTTGCTGCATCCGGTCTGTCTCCCCTGTTCGCTTTTGAAGCAATGTCCTACATGACGTGGGTCTGGAACAGGATCCCTCATGGGCCTCTTCCTCATACTGTCACTCCTTTTGAACGTTGGGCTGGTCATCGTGCTGACTTGCGCCTTGCCCATGTCTGGGGTTGTCTTGCTTCGGTTTGGCTCCCCGCCGATCACCGCGACGGCAAGCTCTCTCCCCGTGGTCGTGTCTGCATTTTCCTCGGTGTCTCTCCCTTCTCTAAGGCCTGGCGGTTTTGGGACCCCACGCGCAGCCGCGTCATTGAGTCTCGCGATGCCTTGTTCTTTGAGCACTTGTTCGAACGCGACGTCCCTCGCTTCTCCGGGCCTCCATCTCCGCTCAGTCGGGCTGGGGGTGGTCTGTCTCCTCCTGAGTTTTCTTCTCTTCCCTCTGCGTGTCCCCTTGCCCCTTCTCCTCCCGTCGCGTCCTCTCCTCCTCCCAGTGTGCAGCTTGTCTCCCTTGTCGCATCCCCTGCTGCCTCGGGGCCCGGCTCACCCTCACCTTCTGCTGAGGCCGCCTCCCCCGTGACTTCTGCACATCCAGGCACCCCCTCTGTACCTGTCTCTCCCTCTGCTGCGGTGCAACCAGACTCCCCCATTCACACTCCATGTGACACCACCTCTGTCCCGGTTCCGTCTGTCACAACGAAACCTGTCCCACCTGTGTCACCTTACACACAAGGAGGCCGTCTCCGTGGTCTACCTTCCCACTCCCATCCTGTCGTCTCTGGTGACCCGGGCCTCCGTGCCCTTGGTCTTGTGGCCTCTGGCCTGTCTGTCGCAGCCTCTGTTGTCAATCCCAGCACCGCTCTTGGTTACTCCCTGATTGAGCAAGAGTTTCACTCTGCTCTCTCATCCTCAGTTGCCGGGTATGTTGCCTCTTGCTTTGCCACGGCCGGTCTCTCTTCCCTTCCACCAGAACCTGTCACAGTGCAGGCAGCACGTGCAGCCACAGACTCCTCTCTCTGGGAGCAGGCTATGAAGGCTGAGCTTGACGCATTGTCAGAGCATCGTGTGTTCGAGCTGGTGGATCTTCCCCCAGGCCGCAAGGCCGTTGCGGCCAAGTGGGTGTACCGCCACAAACTTCGCCCGGACAACACAGTGGAACGGTACAAAGCACGACTCACTGCTAAGGGATTCTCCCAGATTCCGGGAGTGGACTTTGACGAGACATTCGCACCGGTGGGCAGATACACCACTGCCAGAGCACTGCTCAGCCTGGTCGCTCAGCACGACTGGGAGTTGGAGCAGATGGACGTCAACAATGCCTTCTTGCACGGCAAACTGGATGAGGAGATTTACATGGTCCAGCCACCTGGGTTCTCAGATGGCACAAACCGTGTGTGGCGACTGCGCAAAGCCCTCTATGGACTTAAGCAGTCACCTCGGTGCTAGAACCAAGAGATCACAACAACCGTGGAAAAGGGTGGCTTCAAAAGAAGCCCAGTGGACCCTGCTCTGTTCCTCAGTCCACCCTCACAACCGTTGGTCGCCATTCTTGTGTACGTCGATGATCTCCTCATTGCCTCGCCCAACATGTCCACAGTCTCTGCGGCCAAGTCACTTCTTCAAGCCACTTACAAAATGAAAGACTTGGGACCAGCTCGAGTCTTTCTGGGAATGGAACTCGAGCGGGACCGGGCACGTCGCACTCTGCACGTGCACCAGGCTGCATACGTCCGCAGCCTGGGGGAGCGCTTCCAGGCTCTCCTCACCTCAGTTCCCTCCGCCTCTACACCCATGACCCCTGCAGGGCAGTCATTGCTAAAATCCCAGAATCTTCCCACTCTGGGGGAGAAGGTCGATGTCACTGACTATCTCAGAGTCATAGGGTCGCTGATGTACCTGGCCACCACCACACGCGTCGATGTGGCGTTTGCTGTCAACTTCCTGTCTCAGTTCTCTCAGTGTCCACGAGAGCGACACTTGGAGGCAGCATTGCGAGTTGTGCGCTATGCTCTCTCCACGCCACGCGTCGGTCTCTTCTTCCGGGCACAACCCTCTCTTGTGGTTGACGGGTTTACTGACAGTGACTGGGCACATGACTCTGATGCACGCAGTCGCACGGGTTACATTTTCATGGTTGGTGGAACAGCGGTCTCATGGAAGAGTTGCAAACAGGGCTGTGTCGCTCGAAGCACTGCGGAGGCTGAGTATATGGCACTTGGCGCTGGCACGTGTGAGGCAGTTTGGCTATGTCGTCTTCTTCAGCATCTGCGTGTGCCCATTCGTTGCATCACTCTGCGCTGTGACAATCAAAGCACCAAGGCCATCGCTGAAAACAGTGGCATGCATCACTCGCGCACCAAGCACATCAATGTAGAGCATCACTTTGTTCGTGAGTGCATTGCCGCTGGCATTGTCCGAGTTGCATGGGTATGTTGGTTATTGTCACAAACACAGGCAAGTGCCCTCTTGTCTCCATTCATACACACACCTCACCACTGCAGGTGATTAATCTGGATTAAGGCTCCCTGGTGCAAGACTGTGGTGCANAGCACCAGTCTTGTCACATGCCTTAGTTTAGTAATACACTCATACTAAAAGGGGATACAACTTGTGGGAATGCATGCTTGTTAGTTGATTGCATGCTTGCATGTTCCTAGGGTGGTGAACCGGGTTGCTGATCCCTCGGGACCACACGTCTGGCTTGTGGCGACGTGTGAGAAACCGCCTGGAGCTCGCTCGCTCCAGGGTCGGGTTCGATCCCTGGGTGGCGTCCGGGCCCCACGACGATGGTCTCGCGTGGGTGGCCCGGTCAACCGGCTCTCACCACCTCGCTCACACTCACTCTCGTTAGTCAAGCTGTGACTACATTTTTCTAAGTCGTGAGCATTCCCCGATCCATGGCGTATGTTGTTGCACGTCACCTGCTTTCTTGCTAGCCCAGCAACTACGCCTACCTACTGGTATCAGAGCAGGAGGGCTGCCCCTCCCGCCGCGACGTCCTGGGACCTCATGAGCATCATGCGCTAAGCGCCGGGTGATTCCCCACAAGCCACAGTGCGAGACAGCGGCGGCCTAAGCAGCAGCGGCGGCGGTCATTCTGTACAGCCGCTTGCATGACACTCGTGCATCTCAGCACGAGGTCTTGGCAGCTTAGGCAGCAGCAACAGCTGCCATTCTGAGCAGCTTCTCATATCGAGCGACGGGCAACCCCGCTCAAGCCACGGCACAAGGCCGTGTTGACCTAAGCAACAGCAGCAGCATTCTGTGCAGCTGTTAGCACCGAGCGACAGGTGGTTCCGAACGAGCCACAGCACAAGACCGCGGCATCGTTGGAAACCCCCCCCTGCGCCATTGCCAAACATCACACTCGCAGATCTGAACGCGAGACCGCAGCAGCTTGGACATCAGCAGCAGCCGCCACTCTGGGCAGCCGTTGTCGTCAACCGACGGGTGATCCCGAGGCTTGGGCCATGGCGGTCCAAGCAGCAGCAGCAGTAACCATACCTTGCAGCTGCTGACTTCGAGCTCGTGAACCCTGGCACGTGACAAGTAGCAGCGTAGGTGACGGTCTAGACCGCCGCAGCAGTCGCCGCTTTGTGCAACCACTGACTTTGCAGCACTGATCTCAGTCCCCACACTGCAGCTAGACAGCATCAGCAGCAGCCACTCTGTGCAACTGCCAACATCGCATTCGTGGACTTCAGCGCGAAGCCGCCGTAGCTTGGACAGCAGCAGCAGCTGCTACTCTGGGGAGCCGCTGGCATCGACGGACGGGTGAGCCCTGACGCGCCACAGCGCAAGGCCGTGGCGGCCCAAGCAGCAACAGCAGCAGTCATACCTTGCAGTCGCTTGGGCTCAGCCGCATAGCCGCTTGGCACGAGAAGCAACTTAGGTGGCAGTCTGGGCAGCCGCAGCAGCCGCTGCTCTGTGCAACTACTGCTCTCACAGCCGTGACCTCAGCCCCAAGCCTGCAGCCAGACTTGATCCCAGCGCGCTCTCGATCACCGCGGGCTGCCCTGAGACAGCCCATCAATCTATACACTGGCGTCTCCACCTGAGATCGAGCCAGCACCTCCGTCGTCAACAGTGGCTCAGGACGGTGCAAATACTAACGAGGAGCTTGCATACTACGAGGAGAGGTGTGGTCGAGGGTGCGTCGCAGCAGTCCGGGGTATCATCCCGGTGAAGACTACGATCCCGCTGATCACTACGCGTGGGCGGACGCGAGGGACTACGCAATGCGCTGTCAATCAGCCGACGACGACACGCCAACGTCGTTGAACCAGTCGGCAACAGCACCACAAAACGACCACCGACCTCTTCACTCTCTGGTAAGACCACCCATTTCCCATAGGACGCGACCGCAACACCGCCGTTCTGTTCCCCGTGGTACTGCTCCACCTGCTGCAGCGGCAGCATCTGAGGCCTCCGCTCCGCGTCGTGCTGCATCCCCAGCCGCATCTGCTGCAGAGCCCATCTCGCCCCTTGACATTCTCTCAGCGCTGCTGGCTATCCTTTCGTCCAGTGCTGCCGTTGCCACTACCTTTGCAGCCACAGCACGTGCCGCACGTGCACCAGCCAGCACTGCTGCAGGTCGAGCCGTTGACGCATATACTGCAGCGGTTGACCAGGGACCCTTGGCGGCCTCTGCCGTCAACATAGCCACTCAGGTTGCTGCAGCAGCAGACGCAGTTGCATCCGCCGCAGCCTCAGCAGCCACAGCACTCTCCAATGCAGTTGGCTCCGCTAACATCTCCACAACACAGGCAGCCTCTCTACCATCCACATCACCGTCAGTCACTCGGCACCTACAACTGTTGGNAGCATCTGAGGCCTCCGCTCCGCGTCGTGCTGCATCCCCAGCCGCATCTGCTGCAGAGCCCATCTCGCCCCTTGATATTCTCTCAGCGCTGCTGGCTATCCTTTCGTCCAGTGCTGCCGTTGCCACTACCTTTGCAGCCACAGCACGTGCCGCACGTGCACCAGCCAGCACTGCTGCAGGTCGAGCCGTTGACGCATATACTGCAGCGGTTGACCAGGGACCCTTGGCGGCCTCTGCCGTCAACATAGCCACTCAGGTTGCTGCAGCAGCAGACGCAGTTGCATCCGCCGCAGCCTCAGCAGCCACAGCACTCTCCAATGCAGTTGGCTCCGCTAACATCTCCACAACACAGGCAGCCTCTCTACCATCCACATCATCATCAGTCACTCGGCACCTACAACTGTTGGTTTTGATCGCTACTGTCATCGTCGCTCTGTCAGGTGCAGCTCTGACAGGTGTAGCCTGCTTCGTCGTCACCACATCGTCCTGTGTCGCAGTCGTCTCCTCCTCAGCTGCTGCAGCACTGCCACCACTGTTCTCTCTGCACCGCAGTGCGTGGTGAGCCTGCCTTTCCTGCTCTTCCGCACTCTCTGCCTTCCCTGTGTTGGCGTGTTCGTGCGTTCAGGTTGTTGCCTTGCAGCGCACTTTTAACACCGATCTCTTACTTCCCACGCCCACTCGGGCAAGGGAAACTCTGCCGAAATTTTTTCGGCAGAGTCACGTCGTTGGCACAATGCCAGTCGACGATGACCAATACACAGCGCTGCAGGCTGAGCTTCAGCGTGAGCGCACTGCATTACAGGCAGCTCTCAGTGCTCAGCGGGCTGTTGAGGAAAAACTTAAAGCTGAGCAGGCTGATCAAGAGACATTCGCCGATCACATTGCTGACTTGGTTCTGAATCGCCTGCAGCCCACACTGCGCAGCACTCAGTCCGCTAACATTGCTGCTGCTTTTTCCACTTCTCCCGCTTCCGCTTCCACTGCCGCTGGCACATCTACCTCTGATCCACTTGCAGTCGCCGCAGCTGCTGGCGCTGCTGCAGCCAAAGCACTTGCCCCAGCAGTGCAACGCAAGCCTGATTTTGACTCCACTCCACCCCACTTCACACCCAGTCTCACCTTTCACTCTTGGGAGGTTCGTTTTAGTCCCTGGGCGCAAGGAGAACAGCTTTGGGAATACTACAATGCACCAAATCCCTCAGCTGTCCCACCTTTCGTGCCTGTCGATTCTGAGTCAGCGCGAGCGGTTCGAGCCCTCATTCGCACCGGACCAGACGATCTCACTGATGAGATTGGATCATACAATGCTGACACTGCACGCCGCACACCCGCTGACCCGGTTGGGGCTTATGCCCTGATCAAGCGGCGCACGACAGTCACTGGACACGCGGCACAGAGCGTCCTCACCGTCCACTTCAACACGCTCTCCATGCGTGCTGACGAGACTGCTGACGCCTACTGGGCTCGCAGTCTTCGCCTGCTGCGTGACCTTGGCAAAGCCGCCCCAGGCCAACTCCCCGCTGTCCTCTCCATCGTCAACGGTCTCATCCCTGAACTCAGCGACATCTTTCACGAAGTGAAGGCCACAGAGTTGGAGCGTCTGGCGGCAATGCCTGTTCCCGCTGACGCACCCCCTGGGATTGGGGCTTTGTGGGAGTTCACCTCCCAGCGCCTCACTGACTGGTGGAGCTCCTTGCAGAACAAACGCATCCACCGCGCAGTTGTTGCAGCATCGACCACCACACTTCCCTCCTCCTCTACCTCCTCATCCTCCAGCTCATCCTCCGTCTCCACCTCCACTACCACTGCCACTTCCCTTGCTTCCCAAGGAAGTGGGCGTGGTGGAGGGGGCAACAAAGGTAAAGGCCGAGGAGGTGGCTCTGGCGGTGGAGGACAGGGGAAAGGGGGGAAAGGTCGCGGTTCTGATAGCACGGCATCCCACTCCTCCTCCTCCAGCACTGTCACTTGCTGGAA
>SZWC01003156.1:36072-54547 GCA_023375785.1 Penium margaritaceum | reverse complement strand
ACCACAGCTGCTGCCGCCTCCTTCTTCCGATCCTCTTCCTTGATCTCGGCGTCTTTCGCCAAACGTTTAATCACGCCTAACGCTCCATCCTCGTCTTCATCTCTCGCAATCTTCATCGCCTTGAACTCCCTCTCATCTTCCTCCTCATCCTCCTCCTGCTTCTTGACCGCAGCAGCAGCGCCCTTTGTCTCATCGTCCTCCGCTTCGTCCTCTAACGACCACTCCTTCTTTACTTCAACCCCCACGTCTCCGTTCACCGCCCCTCCTGCTTCAACCTTCTTCCTTTCCTCGGCCTGCTTCCTCTGCTCCTCCTCCTGCTTCTTCCTCTGCTGCCACTCCAGCACCCTCCTCCGCCTCCTCTCCATCTCTTCACTGATCTTCTTCTGCTCCTCATCCATTCCCTCACCAACGCCATCTCCAACCTTCTCTTCCTTCACTGCCTTTTTCTCCTCTCCCTTCCTCTCTTCTGCCTTTGCTCCCTCACCTTTGCCACGACCGCCTTCGTCCTTCATCTTCTGCTTCCCACTCCTGTCTTCTTCTTCCTTGCTCTCCCTGCGTCTCCTCTCCTGTCTTTTCCTTTCCTCCTCCTCCTCCTCTTCGCCATCTCTCCTCCCTTTCCCTCTGTCCTCCCTCGCCCGGCCCCTCTGCCTGTCGCTCTCTCCCCTTTCTTCAGAGTCTCGGTCTCTCCTAACACCTTGCCCCCTCTCCTCATCTCTCCCCCGGCCTTCTCTTCCCTCTCTCCTCATGCTCTCTTTTTCCCGCCCATCGCGATCAAGCTCCCCTTTGCTGCCTCGTTTGCGAATGTCCCCTACCCTCTCTCTTTCTGTCCTCTGATCCCTCTCATTTAGTCTGCCCTGCTTCAGCCCACCCTTCCTCTCATCCTCTCCTTCTTCTTCATCCGATTCCTCGTCCTCTTTCCTCCTCCGGTATGGCCGAGGCCTCTCGCCCTCATGGCTTTCCCTCCTCGACAGCGGTTCAGCTTTCAAACGGAACGAGCGACCCTCCTCCCCCTTCTCCCTCTCCTTCCCCTCCCCCTTTTCCTTCTCCTTTTCCTTATCCGATCTAAAAGAAAGCCTGCCTCCTCCTCCCCTTGAAACCCCTCCACCTCTTCCCTCGCGCTCCGTGCCACGAGCGGAAGCGGGACCGTCCTCTGATCTTTCCCTCGCCCTCCCTTCGCCTAAAACACATCTGCTCTCCGGCCTACGAACTTTCTCATCACCCCTCCGCCGTCGATTGCCATCTTCTTCTTCTCCTCCTTCTCCTTCCTCGCTATCACTTCTAATGCCGCGGCCGCCAGACCTTCTGCGAACCTCATCGGCAACTTCGGCGCCACCACCCTCTCCTCCCCTCCGCCTCGTGCCGTCCCCATCCCTCTCGCCCTCATCCATCCGTTTGCTGACATCGTCACGCTTGACCCCTCGCCTGTCAACCGTTTCCACTCGACGTCGTTTGCTCAAACCGTTTTCCTTATCGTCTTCTTCTCCTTCTTCTTCATTGTCTTCTTTTACATCCTCACTCTTCCTCTCCTTGACTTCTCCTCCTCCTCCATCTTCCTCACCTTGACTTCTCGACCTCTTGTTGTCCTTACCGGAAGAAGTTGGGGGACCCAAGAAGCTCCTTTCACGCCTCTGTGCTGCATCTTTCAACTTCGACCCTCCATCTCCTTTCCTCCTCACATCAGCATCCTCTTCCACCATCTTCCCAGCAGCAAGGACCCTCGGTCTCCCACCCTCGAACCCTCTGCCATCAACACTCCTGTCCTTCTTCCCCTTACCAAGCACACCGTCATCCTCACTGTCATCTCCACGATCATCTTCATCCTCACTCCCAGACTCTGAATAATCACTGCGCCGTCCACTGCTCGTTCCCTTAGAAGGGCCCCCACCTGGTCGTGAACCTGAACCCGCACTCTTCTTCCTCTCGTCTCCCTCTTCGTCGTCCTCCTCCGATCCAGTCCCTCTACTCCCACTCCCCCTCTCCTGCCTGTGTTTCCTCGTCCCTGAGTCACCAGGTCCCCTTGNCATCTTCCCCCGGTCCATCCCGGGAAGGCCCCTCAGACCCCTCTCATCTTCCTCGTCGTCGCTGCCAAACACTCCACCCGGCAACGATTTCACCTTCTTGCCGTCCCTCCCTCTCTCTTGCTCCCTCTCCCCACCCCGCCGGCTGCCACTGCCGCCGCCGCCCCCGCTGCCGCTGCCTCCAGTCTTCTTGCGGAAAGTCATCCTGCTGGCACCCCTACCGCCGCTGCCGTCCTCCATGTTGACCTTGCTGGCAATCTGGAGCGAGTCAGCGTCGGGGCGTCACGATCGTCCTCTATCCCCCGCTCGGGAGAACATGGACCACAAAGGGATGGGAAGGGACTTCACCACACCCACGCAAGCAATGAGTCGCGTGAGTGAATCGGTACTTCGCTCCAACCCACATAGACGCGTGCTTGGCCATGTGTTTCCACAGATGGCCCAGAAGGCACTGACGTCAAACCCAAGATGGACACGGAGCACAAACGGACAGTGGGCATTTCTCGAAAACTGGTTCTCCCGTCACAACGGCGTATTGCTTTTGGGTGAAATGGCTCAGACACCCAGAAAAGGCAAGGTATGACTCTCAGCCACCAACCTCAAATACAAGAAAGGGCAAACTTATCCGCGGCGACGACCCGACCATTCCCCATGACTGGCTACGACGACGACGACAGGTAAGTGTGACAAGAGCCAGGTCCAAAAGCTATTTTTCAAAATACGTGACGGTCGGCGATGACTGCTAGATTGATCTGGTCGGCTAATCTAACCTAAGCCATACTCCGATGTAACATAAGAGCCTCCAGCTGTAGGCAGCGATGACGGCGCGATTACAACGGGCGCACTGTTTCTGAAACTTTTCAAATATGCTTTATTCTCTCGTCGAGTTGTCATCAGCTCATTAGCATCGACCATGGTATAGAGAACACGACCTCCGATCGAACTAGAGGGGAGATAAGACGGTCAGAGCCATCTACTACAAATTTTGGGACTCTAAAAAGGTGAGACGGCCAATCAAGCATGGGCGTGAAAACGACCGACCAACTGTTCAAGCCGGCGTACAGTGCCGACCATTGCTATCAGGGCGGAGCTTCCAGTAGGCTAGGAAACCAGGTAGCCTTAAATACTCTTCCTCCATACGGACCCGACGCATGTGCTACAGACAATGCCCAAACCAGGATTATCTGGTCAATTTATCCTACAAGAAAACTACCATCCACCCAAACCTCGCAACAAAAACAACCATAACCCCACAATGTGCTATGCCCAACGGAGCATAGATGGTGAACATGTAGAAGTTCCAAGGCAGAACACCATTTGCAATTTGGGACACTTGAGCAATTTAGAAGTAGCGGTAAGTGTACTTCGATGAAAAGTGCCCAAATTGTTATGCCGAACGGAGCGTAGATGGTGAACCGGTAAAAGTTGTGAGGAACAACACGATTTAGAGCTTGGGACACTTGAGCAATTTATCCTTAACGGTAATTTAACTTCGATGACAAGTGTCAAATTGTTCGTACACATCCAAGTGTCGAGTTACGAAGGAAGCATAGTCTGGGTCATTAGGTCGATTGTCCAGCGGCGTGTGCGGAGTCACGTCGTGACTGTTTGGATTCGAGAAGGTCCGCCGAGAAATCGGGGGGCTTCGATAATCGACGGTGAAAATGCCAAATGCATCTTTGTAAATCTATATTCGTCTTATTGCGTCGAGAAGTCGACCGGAAGGTCGTGGTACTTCTGTTTTAGATTCGCGAGAGTAGTCCAAGCTGTCATAATTTTTGGGAAGATTCACCGAGGGCGGGCGGTTGGCCAGTTTGCCTTCGACCATCAGAGTGAATATCGTGGTCTTGCGATGCAATGGGCTGTTTGTGTAAAAATAGAAATGCCCACTTGGAAAGATTATGGACTTGTGAACGCCTGGTACATAACACTCCTCCCACCCTTTAAGTCGCGACAACTCGGAGTGTGTACAGATGTGGCCCGGTGACGGCGGTAATAGCCGTCGATTAGGTGAATGACGTCTCGGAGGTTGTCGTAGTGTTCCCAGCTATTTTGCGCAACGTCCTAGCCATGCCACTTGACAAGATATTCTATCTTCTTGCCTCGTCATCGATGGCCGAGGATGTCTTCGACGACGTACTCTGTGTCTTTGTCCACTTCAACGGGAGGCAGGGGAGGGATATCCCCACCGGGGAAGTTCTCTCCAGGGTCTCAGTAGTGCTTGAGTCTGCTGACATGGATCACCGGATGAACTTGCATAGTGTCGAGGAGTTTGAGTTGTGCAACAACGGGGGTTTGCATGTGCTCGATCTCAAACGGTCCCAACCATCAAGGTATAAGTTTCGAACAGTCCGCTCCGTGGAGTTTGATGTTAGCCGATTTGAGAAGGACCTTGTGTCCAGCGACGAAAACGTTGTCGCTGCGATGTCGATCAACTGCTCGTTTCATCACTCTTTGTGTCGTCGCAAGGATTTTCCGTGTTTCCTCCCGGATGGTCATGAAGTCTCGGCGTTGAATGTCGACCGCGGGAATGTTACTACAACTTTGTAGTTCGACTGGTGTGGCGAGAAGTTTGCCATACACCACTGCAAATGGAGTTAGACCCGTTGCGGTGGGAAGTGCTGAATTAGATGCGATTTTGGTAGTCGGGAGTTTTTGTGTCCAATTCGTCCTGTGAGGTTCTTATAATTTTTGAAGAATTTGTTCGAGCGTCTGGCTTTTCCGCTCGGTTTGACCGTCGGTTTGAGGATGAAACACCATTGACAGTCGAATTCTACTTCTGGAGCCATTCATCAGTACGCGCCAAAAATGGTTGGTGAATCGACTCTCTCTGTCGCTTGTGATGGTTCTCGACACGCCGTGTAGTCGCACGATGTTGTTTAGAAACATCTGTGTTGTTCCTCGACGGTGCCGGTGGTCTTTGTTGGGATGAAGTGGGACATTTTTTAAAACCGGTCGACGACCACGAAGATTGTGTCATATCCCTCGAGTGTGACTGGTAATCCGGTGACATAGTCCATGGAGATGTCGGCCCACGTATCCGTCAGAATAGGGAGTGGTTGCAGAAGTCCGGGTGGCCGCGTGGGACGGGATTTCTGTCACTCACATGTGTCGTAGGATTTGCACAAGTTGGCCACGTCGGATTGCATATTGTCCCACAAGTAGTTTTCTGCCAGCTTCTTCAGCGTCTTGTCCTCTCTGAAGTGTCCACCTGGACGTGGAACTCTTCGAGTAGCATGCGGCGAAGTTCGTCGTTTGGGGGAACAACCATCTAGAGAGTGAAGTGCCGTAGCCAATAGGGTGCGTCGTACCACAATTTTGCCGTGTCGTATCCGCCATGCAGGTCATAGCCTCGTGTGAACAACCGCTTGAGATATGGGTCTCGTTGTAGCATTGCCACGTCAATCGTTAAATCTGGTCAGCGGCTGAGTGCGTCCGCCGGGTTGATTTTTCCTGGCCGGTACTCGATGTCGTAGTTGAACTCGGATTCAAGGAACTCCATCCATCGGGGTTGATGTTGACTGAGATTCTGCTGCGTTTTCTGATATTTCATCGAATGATGGTCGGTTCGTACGATGCATCGGCGGCACTCTAGGTAACACCGCCATGTCTTGAATGCATGTACGACCGCCAACATTTCTTTCTTGTGTATGGCGTAGTTGAGTTCCGGTCCTCACAGTTTTTTAGACATGTAGGCGACCGGTTGCTCGTTGTTGCTGTGGTCTTGCAAGAGGACTACGTCGATGGCTCGGTCTGAGGCATCTGTAGCCATGACGTAGTCCACCATTGGATCGACTAATCGTAGGGTTGGCGCCGAGGTCAGAGTGTTCCGCAAAGCGGTGAAGGCTTCTTGTTTGATGTCTTCCCACCGCCACTCGTTTTCTTTTCCAGTGAGGTCGGAAAGAGGCGATGGTATTCACGTGTAATCCCGTGTGAAGCGCCCGTAGTAATTGCAAAAGCCGAGGAAAACTTGAACTTCTTCAACGTTGGTCGGCGTTGGCCAATCAACGACTACTGCCACTTTTTTCAGATCCATGGTGATCCATCCACCGTTGATGACATGGCCCAAAAACTCAATCAAACGGCGACCAAATTTGCATTTTGAGAGTTTTCATAAAAAAGATCTCTCTTTGTAAGACTTCGAGGACTTTTTGAAGATGTCCATCATGCTCCTTTGGGGTGTGGCTGTACACCAGAATGTCATCGAGGTACACCATGACAAAATCATCCAGGTATTGTCGGAAAATGTTGTTCATTGCCGCCGGGGCATTCATCCATCCAAACGGCATTACCGTGAACTCAAAATGCCCGTAAGATTTCAGAACGATGTCTTCTCGATCTTGGCATCTGCCATGCGTATTTAGCTATATCCATTGCGCAAGTCGATTTTGCTGAAAAATCGAGCCCCTCGGAGTTGGTCAAAAAGTTCGTCAGCTCGTGGAAGAGAGTAGTGGTTCTTGATGGTAGCATTGTTCAACGCCCGATTGTCCACACACATCCGCATCTCGCCCTTTTTTTTACAAATAATACTGCTGCGGTGTATGGTGATGTGGATGGGCGGATGAACCCCTGACCGAGCATCTCACTGAGTAGATTTTTCAACTCGATCAGCTCGTGATCGTTCATTTGATAGGCCTCTCAAATTGTAGGTCTGCTACTCGGCTTCATTTTGATGCGATGGTCGATGTCTCTTTGAAGAGGTAAGGTTCTCAGGAGTTTGTCAAGGAAAACGTTTACAAAGTACTGGATGAGCGGTGCAAACTCTTCAGGTTCCATCGTGAACTTTGTGGGTGCCGATGAGGCTGGTGAGGATGATGAGTTTGCTGCGGCCACTTCCGCTTCCTCCATTGGTTTGAGGTGTACAAGCCACGCACGAGCTCCTCGCCGCATGCCGTACTTGGCCATGTTGACTGGTATCAACTGCATAGGTTATCGCTTCTTGGCTACCGCGGCTTCCTCTGCTGCTTCCTTTGTCCGTGCTCCTTGCGTCCCATGCGCAAATTTTTTTGTTTGGCACAGTCGGTTTCCACGTAGACGTCGCCGCTGTTCCAGTCGACCTGCACATTGTGTCGGTACAAGAAATCTCATCCGAAGATGATATTGTAATCGCTCATTGGACAAGACCTCCAGACCGATACATCCCATAGATCTCCCACTTATAATCATAGTGGTTCTCGTAGTCTCCGTATTCGCAATCTCCCGTTGATGGTTCTTCCTTCAAATATCCCTGGTTTGGTTTGCAAATGCAGTTTGTGGACCATGTCGTTGCTCACAAAGCTGTGTGAAGCTCCTCCAATCAATAGTGCCGGTACCGTTCTGTAACTCTTGCATCCTCGAGGCTGGACTCTTAGTAGTATCTCATATTGGTTGTCCTTGTACCCCTCATTAGATTATGCAATCTCATAAACCCTCTATGGAGATGTAGGCCATTCAAATGGGTGATCTTTCCACGCAGATCGCTCCTCACATACAAGTGTTACGCCTTTTTCTCCTGAACTTTGCCGTTTCCTTACTCATTTTTCTATAACTTCCCCCCCCCCTTTTTGGCCTACTGCTTGCTCTGACAGTTGCATGTGATGTGCCCGAATTTGTTGCAGTTGTATCAGGTTCACGTTTCTCTCTTGTCGACGGCGTCCACTTCCATCGGTGTTGAGGAGTCCCCTGGCTGGCTTCTTCCATTTCCACGATGATTGTGGTTGGGAGGTCGCCAGCCAGAGGATTCCTGTATCCGAGCATTGTAATCGGCGCTATCGATCCTTTCTACTGCTGCAATCATCCGTGACAAGTCATTTTGGATGCAAAAAATGGCGATTGCTCGCCAGATATCTCGCTTGAGGCCGTTGTTATAGTGAAAACAGAGTTTGTTGGGGGTGATGTCTGCTCCGGTGATGATCTCACGGAATCTTCGCGTAAACTCTACCGCGCTAGACTGCTGTCAAAGACGCTGGAGTCTGTACCATTCATTAAATTTTTGTTCAGTCGTCTAAAACGTCCGAGCATCGCACACGAGAATTCATTCCAGTCGGTTGGTTGCGTTAGCACATCTTGCCATTGTGGGTTGATCTGCTCCAAGGGTAGAATGCCTGCCGTTGGCGATATGAGACGGGCACCGTTGGCTGTTGATGATGACCCGCCGGTCTCCTACTCCCATTGGATGGTCTTTAGATCAGACCACCAAATTAGCACCGTGCCACGCAAAAGTGCAGCCGCAAGGTCGATTTTCTTTTGATTCTCGTTGATCCCAGCAGCGGTGAAGTATACTTCCAAAATCGTCAGCCACATCCGAACCGTCGGTCCCTTTGAGTTTGCAAGATCAAACAGTTTTGGTGGAGCCCAACAAATTTCGGGTTGGCTCGAGAGTTGGGAATTCCTCTTGATGAGTACCGCTTCTCGTGCGCTTGTATTGTGAAGAGCCTCCACCGCAACATTGAGTTGTTGGAGCAAATGGTTGTTGATCCCCTCGAGCGCGGAGATCCAGTTTGCCAGTTCCTTCTTGATCCGCGCCTTTCGTTCAGTGCCATCTATCATCCCTGCTATCGTCATTGAGGCTATTGGTTGGGACGGCTGGTTTACCTTCATTGTGTATGTGATCAGATCGGTCGTTGAAGCCATAGGGATTGGTCCAGCTGTCGTGTAGCTTACCACACCAGCATTCACTGTCGCTTCAGGATTTGTGTGCATGGGCACATTCTACTCCTCCATCGCCGAAGTCGTTGCCAAAGACCCGCTGCTTTTTGTCAGTTGCGCTCGCTTGCCTCACGTCGTAGGCATGAAGTCTGTGAATTTTTGAAGTGCGAGATGTGCTGACAGCTTGTGCGAGGTAGTCCTCCGGATGAGTAGAGTAGTTGAATGCCTCTCCAGCACCGCTGCGCTCTGTTACCAATGGTTATACCGAACGAAGCGTAGATGGTGAACAGGTAGAAGTTGCAAGGCAAAGCACTATTTAAAACTTGGGACATTTGAGCAATTTATAATCAGCGGTAAGTGTACTTCAATGACAAGTGTCAAAATGATCGAGCATTTTTAGACAAGGCATAGTCGGGGTCGTTGGGTCGATTGTCAAGTGACTCGTGGGGAGTCGCGTCGTGAATGGTCGGATTTGAGGAGGTCCGCCGAGAAATTGGGGGGCTTCAAGAATCAAAGGTGAAGTTGCAACATGCGTCTTTATAAATCCAGATTCGTCTCGGTGCGTTGAGGAGTCGACCGAAAGGTCATGATACTTCTGTCGTAGAGTCGCGAGAGTGGTTGAAGCTGTCAGGAGGTTCGGGAAGGTTAAGTGAGAGCAAGGTCAATCGGCCGGTTTTTCCCTCGACCGTCAGAGTGAATTTCGTGGTCTCGCGACTCGATGGGCTGGTTGTGTAATATCAGAAATGCCCACTCGGAAAGATTAGGGACTTGTGTATCTCTGGTACGTAACAGAAATGATCGAACATATATGTGCAAATGTCAAGTTACGAATGAGGCATAATCGGGGTCGTTGGGTCGATTGTCGAACGACGCGTGTGGGGTCCGGTTATGAATGGTCGAATTCCAGAAGCTTTGACAAGAAATTGGGGGGCTTCAAGTATCGGCGATAAAGATGTGAGATGCATCTTTATAAATTGAGATATGTCTTGATGCGTCGAGAAGTCAATCGAAAGGTTGTAGTCTGAAGTGGGTTCGCGAGAGTGGTCGAAGTTGTCAGAACGTTTGGGAAGATTCACCGGAGGGTGAGGGAAGTGGGCCGAATTGCCCTCCGCCGTCAGGGTGAAAATTAGGGTCTTCACACACGCTGGACTGTTTGTGTAATAACACAAATGTCCATTCAGAAAGATGAGGGACTTGTGTATGTCTGGTACGTAACACTTCCCCCACTTTTAGTGGTGACGTCTTGGTGCACATGCAGATGTGGCCTAGTGACGTTGGTGATTGCCGTCGATGATGCGATCGATGTCTCAGAGATTGTCATAGGGTTTATACTTGTTATGCACGGTGTCGTAGGTATGCTACTTGACAAGATATTATATGGTTTTGCCACTTCGTCGATGGTCAAGGAGTTCCTTGACGACGTACTTGGTGTCCTTGTCTACTTGTACGAGAGGAGGGGACAAGACATCCCTTCCGGGGAAGTTCTCTCTGGGGTCTCGGTAGTGCTTGAGTCTGCTGATATGGAACACCGGATGAACTTGCATAGTGTCGGGGGATTTGAGTCGTGCAACCATGGGGGTTTGCATGCGCTTGATCCCAAACTGTCCCAACCATCAGGGTTTGAGCTTCGAACAGTCGGCTCCGTAGAGTTTGATGTGAGCCGAGACAAATACTTTGTTGTCGGGGACGAAAACATCGTTGTTGCGATGTCATTCAGCTGCTTGTTCCATCGTTGTTTGTGTCTTTGCGAGTGTCTGTTGTGTTTCCTCCCAGATGGTGAAGAAGTCCCGGCTTTGGATGTCAACCGTAGGAATGTTGCTTTGACAGTGTAGTCCGGCCGGTGTGTCAGGAAGTTTTCCATACACCACTTCAAATGGAGTTTTATCCATTGCGGTGGAGTTCACCAAATTAAATGTGATTTCCGCGCTCGGGAGTTTTTGTGTCCAATCTGTCCCATGGGGTTCGCATAATGTTTGGAGAATTTGTTCGAGCATCTGACTGGCCCGCTCGGTTTGGCCGTCGGTTTGAGGATGGAACGTCGTTGATAGCTGGATCTGACTGTTGTAGCAAGTCATCAGTTTGCACCAAAAACGGCTGGTGAATCGACTGTCCGTGTCGCTCATTAAGTCCAAAGTTCATCGTTCGAGAGAACGTCCACTTGGTAAGTAAATCGTTGCCATCAATAGGGTGCGTGAAACAAAAAATTTGCCTTGTCGTATCCGCCATGCTGGTCATAGCCTCGTGTCAACAGCCGCTTGAGATATGGGACTCACTGCCACTGTAGCGTCGCTGCCTTAGCCATTAGATCTGGTCGGCGGCTGAGTGCATGTGTTGGGTTGATTTTGCCTGGCCGATACTCGATATTGTCCTCGAACCTGGATTCAAGGAACTCCATCCATCGTGTTTGACGTCAACTGAGTTTCGGTTGCGTTTTTCACTATTTCAACGCATGGTCGTCGGTGCGTACGATGCATCGACGGCACTCCAGATAACACCGACATGTATTAAATGCATGTACGGTTGCCATTATTTCTTTCTCGTGTATGGCATAGTTGAGTTCCTGTCCCCGTAGTTTTTGGGACATGTATGCAATTAGTTGCTCGCCATTGTCGTGGTCTTGCAGGAGGACTGCGCCTATGGCTCAATCAGAGGCGTCCATAGCCATGACGTAGTCGACTGTTGGATCGGCCAATCGTATGGTTGGTACCAAGATCAGAGCATTGCGTAAAGCGGTGAACGCTTCTTCTTCGATGTCTTCCGACCACCACTTGTTGTCTTTTTGTGTGAGGCCAGAAAGAGGCATTGGCACTCGGGCGTAATCCAGTACGAAACGCTGGTAGTAATTATAGAAGTCGAGGAGAAATTGAACGTTTCGAACGTTGTTTGACATTGGCAAATCAATGACTGCTGTCATTTTTTCAGATCCACGGTGATACATCCGCCATTGATGACGTGACCAAAGAACTCAATCGATCGGCGGCCGAAGTTACACTTCCAAAGTTTTCTGAAAAAATTGTATCTTTGTAAAACTTTGAGAACTCTTTGAAGAACCCCATCCTACTCCTCCGGGGTAGGGCTACACACCATATTGTTGTGGAGGCATACCACGAGGAATTCTTTGAGGTACGGGCGAAACGTTTTGATCATTTCTGCCATAAACGTCACCTGGGCATTCGTAAGTCTGAAATCACAATGCCTGTAGCGAGTTCGGAACACCGTTTTCTCAATGTCGGTGTCCGCCATGCGAGTCTGGTGATATGTGATGCATAAGTTGAATTTGATGAAAGTGCAAGCCCCTCGGAGTTGGTAAAAAAGTTCTTCGGCTTGGTGAAGAGGGGAGCGGTTCTTGATGGTAGCGTCCTTCAACGCCTGGTAGTCCACGCACATATGCATTTCACCAAAAAAAAATTTCACGAACAATACTGATGCCACTTATGGTGACGTGGATGGACGGGTGAACCCTAGAATGAGCATTTTGTCAAGTTGCTTTTTCAAATCGTTCAGCTTGTGATTGCTCATCCTATAGGTCCCTCAAACTGTTGGTTGGCTGCCCAGCTTCAGCTCAATGCGATGGTCGATTTACCGTTGAGGCGGTAGGATTTTCAGGAGTTTGTCAGGGAAGACGTTCACAATCTCTTGAATGAGTGGTTCGAACTCGTTGGATCATCATGATTTTTGTTGATACCAATGAGTTTAATGAGGCCGATGAGGGTGATGAGTCAGCTACTGCCACTTCTACTTTCTCCATTGGTTCGAGATGTGTGAGCCACGTACGAGCTTGCTGTCGAATGCAGTACTTGGCCACATTGAGAGGTATCGACTATACATGTTGTCACTTTTTGGCTACCACTGATTCCTCTGCTGCTTCCATCTCTGTTGTGTCAGATGTCATCTTCCGTCCCACACACATAAGTTGTCGCTTGGCGCCGTCGATTTCCACATAGACGTTGCCATTGTTCCAGTCAATCTGTAGATTGTATTGGTATAGGAAATCTCATTCGATAATGATTTTGTGATCACTTATTGGACAGGACCTCAAGATCGTTACATCCTATAGATCTCCCACCAATAGTCGTAGTGGTTCTTGGAGTATCGTATTTTAAATCTCCCATAGACAGTTTTTTCCTTCAAAAACCCCTGGTTCGGTTTGCAAACCCAGCTTGCAAACCATGTTGTTGCCTACGAAACTGTGAGAAGCTCCTCCATCCAATAGTGTTGGTTCCGTTCTGCGATTCTTGCATCCGTGAGGTTGGAATTTTAATAGTATCGCCGGTTGGTTATCCTCGTATCCCTCGTCGAACTCTCCGATCTAAAAAACCATTTGCAGCATTGAAGGCCGCTTAGATGGGTGATCGTTTGGTGCAGATTGCTCCTCACAGACAAGAGTCACGCTGTTTACTCCTGCCCTTTGCCATTTTCCGATACATTTTTCTGCAAATTCCTCCCCTTTATGTCGTGTTGTTTGCTCCGACAATTGCGAGCGATGTGTTCAATCTTTTTTTGCAGTTGTAGTAGATGCGCGTGTATCTCTGGTTGACAACATCCACTTCTATCAAGGTCGAGGAGTCCCCTCTCTGGATTTTTTCATTCCCTTGATTATTATGGTTGGGAGGTCGCCAGTCGTAGGATTCCTGGATCCGAGTGTTGTAGTAAGCGTTTTCGATCGTTTTGGATGCCAAAGATGGCAATGGATCGTCTGATGTCTCGCTTCAGGCTGTTGTTGTAGTGATTACAGAGTTTTTTTAGGGTGATGTCTGCACCAGTGATGATCTCCCAAAATCTTCGCATGTACTATGCCACGCTGGACTACTGACGGTGACATTGGAGCTTGTACCGTACGTCATAAGTCTCGTTGAGTCGTCCGAATCGTACGAGCATCGTGCACGAGAATTTGTTCCAGTTGATTGGTGGCGTCAGCACGTCTTTCTATTGTGGGTTGATCCGCTCCACGGGTAGAACACCTACGGTTGGCGATATGAGACGGGTGATGTTGGCCGTTGATGAGTTCCCCTCGGTCTCCTGCTGCTGTTGGATGGTCTTTGGATCTTACCAGCAACTTAGCGCCGTGCCATGCAAAATCGCGGCCGCGAGGTCAATATTTTTTTGTTCGTCTTTGACCCAAGGAGCAGCGAAGTACACCTCCAAACTTGTCAGCCACATCCAAACTGTTGGTCCTTTAGAATTCGTAGGATCGACTGATTCTTGTGGGGCTGGAAACATTTTGGGTTCGGTCGAGAGTTGTGTATTTCTCTCCATGAGCACCACTTCTCGTGCGCTTGCGTTACAAGGAGCCTGCATCGCGACGTTGAGTTGTTGGAGGATATGGCTGTTGATCCATTCAAGCGCGGAGATACGGTTCGCCAGTTCCTCTTTGATCCACGCCTGTTGTCTGGTGCCACCTCTCATTCCTGCTGTCGTCATTGAGGTTGTCGTTAGGTGTGGCTGGTTTACCACCGTTGTATCCGTGACTGCATTTGTTGTTGGAGCCGTAGGGGTTGATCCAGCTGCCGCATAGCCTGCCACGCCAGCATTGTCACTTCAGGGTTTGCGTGCATAGGCACGTTCTGCTCCTTCATCACCAAAGTCGTCGCTGAAGACCCGCGCTGCTGGCCGTCGGTTGCGCTCGCTTGCCTCATGTCATTGCCGCAAAGTCTGCAAAGTCTTGACGTGCAGATGTGCTGACAGCTTGTGCGAGGTAGTTCCCCGGATGGGTAAAGTAGTCGGATGTGTCTCCAGCACCATTGCGCTCTGATACCAAGTGTTATGCCGAATGGAGTGTAGATGGTGAACAGGTAGAAGTTACAAGGCAGAACACGATTTGGAATTTAGGACACTTGAGCAATTTAGATTTAGCGGTAAGTCTACTTTGATGTCAAAATGATCGGACATATACATACAAGTTTCGAGTTACAAATGAGGCATAGTCGGGGTCGTTGGGCCGATTGTCAAGCGACGTGTGTGGGACTGCATCATGAGTGGTCAGATTCGAGAAGGTCCGCCGATAAATTGGGGGGCTTTGAGGATCGACGGTGAATATGCAAGATGCATCTTTATAAATCGAGTTATGTCTTGATGCGTTGAGAAGTCAACTGACAGGCCGTGCCACTTTTGTATAGTCGGTTCGCAAGAGTGGTCGAAGTTGTCAGAAAGTTTGGGAAGGTTCACCGGAGGACAAGGACAGTTGGCCGAATCGCCCTAGGCCGTCGGGCTGAATATCGGGATCTTGACGTGGGTTGTTCGTGTAATAACAGATGTACCCACTTGGAAAGATGAGAGACTCATGTACATCTGGTACGTAACATTTCCTTGATAGCGTTGACATACGCGTTTGTTTCTCTGCAAAATTTTCATGTGCGTTATTTGTGCACAAAATTTGTACATAGGTTATTTTGATTCAATAACTGGGAACATGTGACATGTGCCCTTTACTTTTACAATGAAAATTCCCATAAACCCCTTGTTTTGTGATGAGTGTGCTACGCCGAGCGGAATGTAGGTGCTTCATTTGGATGAGGTGCGAATCAAAAGACAATTCAAGAATTAAAGTAAAAATGGATAAATGGGTTAGCACTGAGTGAACTTGGATGACAAGTGTGGAGTGAGTCAAGCACATATACACAACGTCGAGAATCAGAATGAGGCGTATGTTGGATCCTTGGCACTCGATCCAAGCAATGTGTGCGAGGTGGCGCCGTGAGTGGCTACTTTGAGAAGCTCCATCGAGAATTCGAGGGGCTTCGAGGTTATTGAGGCACAGTTTTCTAAAGATCCAACACCATCGAGAAGTTGACCAAACAATATCAAAACATCAATATGGTTTGCCATAATTCTTTTGACCTTTCATGAAAATTTCACAATGTCAACAACTTTCGGAATAGAACACCAGAGGTCGGGGCATGTGGCTAAAATGCCCGCGGCCGATCGGAGTAAAAATCCGAAGGTCGTCGCATAATGGGTCATAAATGCAAGGAAAAGAAATGTCCACTTGCTGAGTTTACGGATTCCTGTATGCCAGGGACGTAACACTTCCCTTCCTTCTAGCCACAATGTCCTGGCGCTTTAGTAGACATAGGCCGGTGACGACAATAGTAGCTGTCGATCAAAGTCTCAATGTTCCGGAGGTTTTCCTAGGACTTCCAGCTGTTGTGCGCAGTGTCATAGCTGTACCACTTGACCAGAAAGTCGGCCGTGTTTCCACAGCGTTGATGTCTGAGGATATTTTTTATCACATACTCCGTATCCCTGTCCACTTGTACAAGTAGTGGTGGTGCGACGTCTCTATCGAGGAAGTTTGTGCTGACCCGATAGTGCTTGAGATTGCTATTGTGGAGGACAAAATGAATCACGTTGCTGTCAGGTAGGCAAAGTCGAGCGACGATAGGGATTTGTATTCGCTTGATCTCAAACAGTCCCAGCCACCGGAGTTTGAGCTTTGCAAAGTCCTGTCCTTGGAGTTTGATGTTCGTTGAGCTAAGGGGGACGCAATCGCCAGCCCTAAACATGTCATCGCCGCAATGCCGGTCGGTTGCTTGCTTCAAAGCTGCTTGTGAATTACAAGGGTCTGTCGCATTTCCTCCAAAACGCTTGAGAGATCCTCGCGGTGGATATCGAGCGTGAAAATGTTGCTCTGACTCTCTAATCCTACCGGTGTGATGAGAAGTTTGCCGTAGACCACTTCAAACAGAATTTTACCCAATGCGGTGGAAGTGGCAGAGTTATATGTGAATTCGATGGTCGACAATTTGGGTGCCCAATCGGTGCTAAACGGTTTGCATGATGTGCAGAGAAGTTGTTCAAGCATCTAATTGGTCCCCTCTCTTTGCCCGTCAGTTTGAGGATGAAAAATCATTGATAGCTAGATCCAACTGCAGCAACTTATCATCAATTTGCGCCAAAAAGCGACCGTCTCTTTCATTGATGATGGTACCTGGTACGCTGTGCAGTCGTATAACTTGGTTTAGAAATAGCCACGTTGCTCATTCTGCGATGATGGTGGTTGTTGCTGAGATGAAGTATGACATTATAGAATCCAGTTCACCATGATGTAGTGTACCGTAGGATATCCCTATCTTAAGGCTGGCATCGAGGTCAGAGTGTTTCTCAAAGAGTTGAATGATTCTTGATTGCTGTTCCCCCATTGCCACTTGGTAGTTTTTGGAGTGAGATCCGAGAGAGGCACTGATACCCGGGTGTAGTCCTTTATAAATCGATGGTAGTAGCTGCACAAGTCCAAAAATTCTTGGATGTCACGAACATTTGTTGGCGTTGGCCAATCATCTATTGCCTCCATCATTTTTGGGTCCATGGTTGATACTCTCCCGGTTCAGTTTTTTAACACAACTTGAGAACCATGTCGTTGCTTACAAAGATATGAGAAGCTCCTTTGTCCAATAGTGCCAGTATTGCTCTACGACTTTTGCAACCCCTCAGTTGTACTCGTAGCACTATCGCCGGTTGGTCGTCCTGGTATCCCTCATCAAACTTTGTGATCTCGAGTGCCCTCATCTGTGACGATGTGAGCCGCTAAGATGTGCGATCCGTCGGTGGAGAATTTTTGTTGTTTAGTCCTGGGTGAGACTCGTCGTTTAATCTTACCCTTTGTCATTTCCCAACTCATTCTTTCTTTGTTGCTTCCTCCTTTTTTGTCTACTGATGTCATTTGAAGCGATCGCGTGAGATATGAACCGGCTTCCTGCAAGTCGAGTAGAGCCATTGATCGTGTTGATCGATGAAGTCAATTTATTGGCAACAAGGTTTCCGTAGACTGCGAATGTCCTCCGCCATGATAGGAATTGCGGCTCGGAGGTCGCCAGCCGTTGGAACCCTGTATTTGAGCATTGTAATTGCACTATTGATTCGATCAGCTATTGTGATTATTCACGAAAGGTCGTATTGAATGCCAAAAATGGCGATTTCTCGCAGAATATCTCGCTTCATGCTGTTGTAGGAGAATGAGAGTTTGTTGGAGACAAGGTCACTATTGGTGATAATTCTGTGGAATTGCCGTGTATAATATACCACGCTAGACTGTTGACACAGGCGTTGGAGCCTGTACCATGTGTGTGACTTCTCGTTCAGCTTCCTAATGCGGATGAGTGTAGCGCATACGGAGTGGCTCCAAATTTAAGATGACATGAGAGATTTGTGCCACGTTGGATTTACTCACTCAAGAGGTAGTATACCTGCGGTTCACGATGTGAGAGTGGTCGTGTGAACTGTTGATCTGGTTCCGCTATTATCCTGCTGCTGTTGGATGGCCTTTTGATTGGACCACCAACTTGAAGTCATGCCACACAAAAGGGAGGCCACAAGGTCAATGTTCTTCTTGTGGTTGTTGACCTTAGCAATGGTGAAATATACCTCCAAACTCATTAGCCACATCTTGACCATCGGTCCCTTAGAGTTTATGAGGTTGAACGGCTCAAGGAATGCTGATTGGAGTTATGGTTAATCACCCCACTTTTACACACTTCATAACCTATGTATAGTAGTCCTCTAACATCGTCACTTCCTAGAAGTTTACTCGCATGTATTCACTTGTCACATCACTTTTTTCTCATTGTACAATTTTAATATCATTTTCTAGAATCATCAGTATCCATTTTGTTTAAGATAGAAAATAATCTGGTATTGATTTAAAAAAAAACTTGTCTGCACTCTTTCTAGCATATGTATGGATTGTGAAGTCGTCTTGGTTATACATAGACCTGGAATTCGTCCAAGATGTACCAAGAGATAGATGATGAATACTGTAAGAGAGGAAGACTATCGTTGTTTCCCATTGTTTGAGAGGGCCGTACCTGTTATTCGGTCGAAGTCGACTCCCCCCC
>SZWC01003156.1:10516-22469 GCA_023375785.1 Penium margaritaceum | reverse complement strand
TGTGCAGATGTGTAGAAAACTGACACAAGTACATGAGAAAATGATCAACAGTCTATACACAAATGCACACACACACACACACACACACACACACAAACATACACACACATACACACATAGCCCACTCTCAATCACTCCTAGGCAAGGGACGAAGATTGACAGAAGGAATAGCTACCAAGAAGTTCCCGCAACCCAGTGCCTTGAGTAGGAAGTCAGCCCGCTGCATGTCTGTACCGACCCAGCTGACAGAGATAAACTGCCTTGGTACAGGGCTCGGTTTGCCAGAGGAGACTGAAACAGGCATAGGACTAGGTGTTTGATTGGGGACGAACACAGGTAGGGGAGCAGGTGTTCTAGAGGGGATCAACACAAGCACAGGAGCAGGTGTGCTAGAGGGAACCGACACAGGCACGAAAGCGTTTATGCTAGAGGGGACGGACACAGGCATGAGACAAAGTGTGCCAGAGGGGACCGGGAAGTCCATTAAATCCAGAGCCAAGACGGCCGGATCTTCATGAGCCAAAGACGAGACCACAGGTGAGGCCGCTCAGATGGATACATTTGTAGGTCTAGACTCTCCCTTCCATTGGGAAGTCACATGGGTCATTTAGAACCAATCATCCCTAATTCATACACCCCTTAAACAGTACACACGTAACTTTACCATGCATGAGAAGTTACTAAGAAATTTCCTTATATGGAATTCTTTAACAATGAAAGGTGGCAAGTAGCTTCCTACCCACAAGTATTCTACTGTATCCATGAAATCATCTCACCATGATTCTTGTTTAAAAAAAATTCATTTTCCTACATGAGGGATATTTACACAAATCACATAATTTTTCAGTAACCTTTTCAAGCATATTTCACTCTTTGTAACCAATGACATGGAGTATCTGAAACATCATTTAGTAAATTTATATGGAAATGAAATGCAAGAGTGGTTCTTTTACTGAAAAAATACTTCCATAATGCTCCTTATGCATCTTAATCATAATATTTGTTTTCATAAATTCATTGTTTCTGGAAATGTTTAACGTACATATTTGTGGGTTTGATTAAGATTTCTGGACTCCTCATGACATAGTTTCATGTTTTAAAGTTCTGTGCTATGTATCGAGACTCACCAAGAATAACGGTAACTTGTTTTTCAGGTTCGCTCCCCCTCCCCTCCCGATTCCAGAAAGTGCACATGGAGAGTGTATGAGAGGATCCTCGAGTGTTTGCAGGCGTATTCAACTTCAGTGTATACTTGTGTGTTAAATTCATGACAGATCCACGAAGGTTCTCTTCTTGCACTTGTGCATAAATTTCTTCCACGTGTACTTCAAAGACTACACTTCCATATACACTCACTCTATAGACTTCAGCGGTGAGGGGAGGGGACATGGTTCCAAACTCTAGTGCCATTGCCCCCTCCTCCCTTCCCCCCTCCTCCAGCAGAGAACTGTATGTGGTGTGCTTTTGTGGAAGTGGACGCCAAGCACCGCAAGAGAAACTCAAAGTTTTACACAAGTGCACATGTTTGTATGATACAATCGCACCATCGATTCATATCAAACGACTGTTGGTGAGCCTAAAAAAATAAAACGGATCTAGTAACTTGAATTATTTGACTATGTGTACTTCGGTCTTCCTAGGCCGTATAATCTATCCGGATTCTTACATTGGACAGCCGTTAGTGGCCAATCATTGATTTGGATGAGCTTTGAAATCGAAGAATCGTCGGCAACCGACATCGGCCGGTAGCGAAGCCAGACACCCCAATATTGAGATGTCAATCTTTGGATGGTGGGGGAGGGGGGCTGTCGACAGCTGACCATGAGACTGCTTGTGCTGCATGTACCAAAAAATCCATAGCCATCCTGTCGCTTGAGCGACAGGTTCATTTCTTGACCAACGCTCAAGTGGCATCTTGCCAACATTGTGTCTTAGATGTTTGCACCAAAAAGCTAGAAAAATAGTTTATTTATTCTTTTGGTCCAAATAGACTTAAAAGAAAGATATATGAAACAAATTTAAACACAATCCTAGGCACTCTTGTGTTTATGTATATCAACATGTCTGATTTTTCACTAGAGATGTCCAATGTAGCCATTGTTCTCCTTGGAAAGTTCACAATGGAGGTAATTCTAGTAAAATTTTAGGTTGTCTGATGTCTATTTCTCCAAGGATGGTTTCAAAGACATACTTGTGAATTTTGTTTGAATTAAGTGGTCCTGAATGATATGTTTTAAAACTTCATGTACGTATACACTATTGCAAACATTCACCCACAATGTACTAGCTTTCTTATACATCTCTATATCCAATTGATATGTATACTTTCACCTAACATCCCCAATCCCATTTAACTCTTGCCTTATGGACACAATATCATACACTAGTGTTAGTTTGCACTCTCAACACACTGGTTCATTCATACATCTCCATATTTACTCCTCACATTAACTCCCATCCGATTACAACCTAACCACCACTCACCAAATCACTCAAAGCCATCACACACAACTGTATACATCTACACAAAACCCACACACCCGGTAGTACATCTCCACTTACACCTCCCACATAGACTTGCCAACCCCATCCTCCCATTCCTCCCTCCCTCACCCAAGTAATCTCAAACACATCACTCAAAGAAATATACAAAATTACAAATTTTTACACATCATCCTTATACCCAACCATACACCTCCACGCACAATATCCACATGTACTTTCTACCCCGACACCTCTCATCTCCCCTCCCCGTCCAATGACCACAAAAAAATCTCAAAAACACAACTCAAAACAATGTGCACAAGTAGATATTTATGCAAACAACACATACACCTAGCCATGCACCTCCACGTACAATCTCCACAAACAATTCCTACCCCCACAAAATCCACACACCTAACAATGCACTTTCATTTACACTCCCCACGTACACTTTCCACCCCCACCCCCCTTCCTCCCTTCCTCACCCAATCACCACAAAAAAATCTCAAACGCAATACTAAAATCAATGTACACAAGTACAAGTTTCTACACACATCTCATACATCCAGCCATACACATCAACTTGCACTCCCCGCATACACTATATTCATCCACACCCTGCTCCCCTCCCCACCCAACGACTACCAATAAAATTCAAAAGCATTACTCTAACCAACACACACAAGTACATATTTACACACACAATCCACACATTCAACCATACACAATCACTTACACGCTCCACCCCTTCCCCCTCCTCCTAACCACCAATGACCAAATCACTTAAAGGAAAATACAAAAGTGAATACATGTTCACACAAATCACATGTCCAACAATACGCCTCCACTTGCAGTCCCCACATACACTTTCAACCTTCCCCCATCCCCCCTCTGCCAAACCACAACTGATCAAGTCACTGCAACCAATATACTTAGGAGTACCTCGTAAGCTCCCTAGTGTAAAAAATAACATTACGCACACTTCACCTAGTGTACAAAAGTTCTTCATGAAAATCTCTCTCACATGAACGGGGATGTGGTTGGTGGTCAGGGACACAACGTTGGAGAGCTTGCGGTAGGTGAGATCCTCAAAGAAGAGAGCATCTTGAGACTCAAAAATATGATACCGAGTCGGGTCAAAAAACGCCAGCCCTTTGACCACAAGGAAGACACACACGTGACCTCAAGGTGAGACCTTGGACCCCTCCTGGTCCACTGTGTACCAAAAGCAAGCGAGGAACTTCTAGACATGAGCAAGGTGAAGGTAGGTGCAATGACCAAACCACAGCTCATACAATGTGCCATGATTTGAGAGAGGACCATGTCCCAAGCAGTTCCAGTTCCACATCATGTAGGAAAATTCCTCAAAGGTAGAGGACTACAAAAGTCCATGATCAGACAGCATGGCACAGACCGCATCCTCCATGGTGTGGTTCTAGTGCTCATACACGCCACTCTGCTATAGTGTAGTAGTGATAGAGAGCTGGTGGAAAACCACAATCTCAACAAAAAAGGTGTCCATCTCGCCTAAAACCCACCACAAAAAATCGAGTGGAACCTGTGGACGGTGTGACAAGACTGGCATTCAACCATCACCAGCCACATGTGGAATGCCAGGGCGACATTGCTCTTGTGGTGAAAGCTACAGACCAACTACATCTGGGTCAATTCATCAGTCAGGATGAGAACATATTGCCCCTAATCTGAGAGAGACTTGACAGGGAGGGGAGCGAGAAGGTTTGAGTAGACCAACTCTAGCGGACGTAGTACCCCGGAAGTGGAGTCCGGGTAATTATAGCCATGTATCTTACCCTGATCATAGAGGAGCTAGCAGGTCTTGGGCAGCTTCTTTAAGGAAGCTGCATCAAGACCTGAGGTGGTATTGTAGCAGATGCTGATGTAACGGGACCGATCACCACAAATTCACTACACCAACAGGTCATGTGATGGGTACCACCGGCGTCAATGATCCAATTGTCACTCGCCTTACGACATGTTTTCAACACAGAACATTAGGCTATAGAGCAATCTTCTCTTACTAGACTCAGCAGATGACTCAGAACAACAGAAAAAAAAATCTACCTGTGACTTGTCAAGCTAGTTGGTACAGTTAACTCCTCTACAAGCATCATGGAGAGAAACAAGCAAAGTAGGAAAAGTTGTCTGTGGACCACCCAACTGTGAAAACACACGCTCGCACCTCCCTGAGTATGCAACGCCAGCAGCTAGCAAAGCTCCACGAACGTGCAATCTCAAGGGTCGTGATCACTGATATTGCTTAGGGGGAATGGCGATATCTGCTGCTGTTGTGGTCGCGATGGGACCCGCCCATGTGACACCGGAGGATATCCGCTCTGTGTATGACACCTGGATGGCATGCATGATCCTGGCCCATTCAAGGGGCTGCTGGCATTCCATGTCTATTATGGTTCCTCATTTCCAAAAAAATATAGTCGGGGTCAAGTGTACTGGCCGAAATGGCCCCTTCGAAAGTGTCCTGCTGGCCTCCTCCTTGATTTTGGCACTTGTCAATTTTGAGGACAAAATCAGTGAGTTACGACATTGGCGTCAACGATGTCTGTTTGCGCCCTTTGCAATCATTCACAAAGACCAAATTATGACATTAGTGAGGTCAATGTGAGAACGTTGAGAAATTCTTCTTGATATTGTCAAGTGCCAAAGTCGAGGATGATGCCAGCGCGTTAACTTTATGCAAATATCCTTTTTCCAACATGCTAACCTAATACTAATCCCCCTATCATACCCAGGTTCAGGGTTCATAAACAAGCGCGCTCTTGTTGGGCCTTGTAGTAGCGGGGTCCAACAGGTTCCCTTCGATCACAAGGGTGATTCTTGCCAGAGGGGTTTGTAATCGTTTGTGCATCCCATCACAAGTGGATTTTTGCAAGTTCCACCATCAGAACTCCTTCTACAACATTGAATGTGTTGGAAAATTTTGAATTTTCCCCCAATGCTGAAATTAAAAATGCACCCTCCCAATGCACTTATGATGCTTGGGAAGAGAGGGATGAACCTGCAAATCATCGATCTGACAATGTTCTAATAGGCAAGTGATTAGACTTTTTTTCATTTTTTCAATCATCGAGCTATTGTATTGAACTTTGATTTTGTCGCAAAAGCATTTTTCAATGTGTAACCATAATTCGTCAACCTAGGCCAATATTAGGTCGTATTGTTTTGAAAAAAACCTAGTCCGGGTTGTGTCTATGATTCTATTTTCATTTGTTCAGCTCCGATGGTTTGCACCTTTCCTTGACGGTGTTAGCACCTTCACCGTCATGCTTTCGATATTGTGCACGTCGTGAAGCCAACATTGGTTGGTAGCCGTTCCCGGCTTTGGGATGTGTCCAATGAGTCCAATGAGGACTCATCATGTCACAGTGCTTGGTCGTGGAGAACCATTGGAGGACTAAAGCATGTCAAAAATCTTTGAGTGCATACCAGCCCCAAGGCACGTTTAAAGGCACATGACGCACGTCTAGTAGTCAGCTAGAACCTCTATGGGACCCTAGCAGAGGGAGTGGAACTCAGTCCGTCAAGCCACCCTCGTGACATGGGTCTCCTAGTGTTAGCGCCAGCTCTCAGCCCTGGCATGGATCTCCTCCAATCCCATTTGGCGTGGATCTCCTCACCTTGGAAGGGATAAATTTCAGCCACAGTCTCTTGCAGCATTGCGTAGAGAAGACAGTGCACCGCTCTTGCTACTCGTTGGACCTGAAGCATTCGTGGTCTGGTACTGGTTGTGATAGTAGGGCCAAACGTCCTCAGAATCAGCCCACACATGAAATAGGGATTTGGTCTCTCCCATCAGTAAAAGCCAAAGGATGGAGGCATCTTTAAGCCCTTTGGTTGCCACTTCATGCCAAGGGTGACCTCAGGCTCTGGGGAATGTGGGTAAGGTACACAAAGACCACCATTGACTTCACGACTGCTCTTGGTGATGCGACGGTGCCGGGTTAGTAGCTTGTAATCCTCGACGTGCCTAACAAATTTACTCCAAAAGAACGCAAATCTCCTACTCACGTGATTTTTCTTCCACCTCCTCCTCATTCCACATGTCAACTTGTGACAAGGGGTGTAGATGTCTCGGTGCTAGGTAGGTTGTAGACTGCTTAGCTCAAGGTGCAGGCCTAAGGGCTCCTCCAGGTGACTACTCTGAGCCCCCTAAATGCCCCCGTAGTAAGTCTGCATTATTCTTCAGCATTTTGATCTAACATTGCTTGTGGAAGTGCATCTCTTTATGCGCCAGATGAAGCTCATCGATCAGCAGCGATTGCGACTCTGAACACATGATGCCCGAAGAGGATGAAGAAGAGGGGCCTGCCAGCCCCTTTCCTTTGTGACAGACTTTGCCATGAGAGCCACTATGTTTGGATCCGAACACCAACGTGGTTGCAACAAGAAATAGATAGAAATTCCAAAAGAGATGGAATGCTGGCTAAACATGTTGTCGCAACCAAAAACTCTTATTAAGACAAGTGCTGATAGCAACAACATCTCTGCTCATGTCAGCAAGAGATTGCTGACTCCAGTAGTCTTGATTTTGATGTCAGTGGCTGACCCTTTTTATGTCTTAAAGATTCCGTGTGAGAGGAGGGAAGGGGGTGATCTCATCAACCCCTTCTTGCGGCAAGCAAAACGGTGGCTGCCTGTGGCTGACGCTGTTGCAATTGCATCTATGCAAAAATGGAGCTACATAGTTGCTTAGTTGCATATCTGTAATATGTAGCTGTGCTGCATCGTAGTAGCTGCACAGCTACTGCTGCTATAGGTTTGTGCAACCACACAATTGCATAATTGGCGGTTTTATACCTGCTATTGCTACTTCTATGCTGCAGTGGCTACTACTTCTGCATTGCTATCGATGCTGCTACTACTATTGTGATGCTACTACATCCCATTACTACCACTTCACACTACTACCGCTGCCACTACTACTGGTGGCTACTACTGTTGTGCACTATTTTTGCTTCCTGTTGGTGCTGTCATTGGTTGCCACTCTTGCAAGCTGGTGCTACCGCCTCATGCTGCCATCGTTGTGGCAGCTAGTTGCTCTTGGTGCTCACGGCAGCTGGTACTACCAGCCACTACTATCGCTGTAGGTTGTTGCTACCTCTGTGCTACTACTGTGCCACGTGGATGCCGCTGCTACTTTGGTGGTGACATAAACTCATGCTACCACTGTCGGTGTCGTCTTCCACTTGAGGTGGTCATTTTGTGATGCTTCTTCTATCAACTTCATGGTAGCATCTCTTGTGTGGCTGTCTGATAAGACGAGTCCCGGGAACTCGGCTGTAGTTCTGAGTCTCACTACCCCTACCAATGATGAGTCTTTGTTGCACAACCTTAGAAAAAGATCCTGTAGCTTTGATAATAAGATAAAGTGCTAGGAACTTTCCTAGCCTTGGTGCAGTTCAGGTGGAGACATTATCCAATGAGCTAACGCATTAGCAAGCAAGCAGGTGCAAGGAACGGCAAGGGTTTGGCTAGGGGTGCAGGAAAAGTATCATAAGCTTCAGTAGCTTATCATGCAAAGAGAATTGATAACTGGCAAGCACATGTCATGAATACATGCCACAGAACACGGCAGATGATACACGCGGCCATGTAAGTTTTTCCAAAAACCAGTCCAAAACCACTCATTTTGGCCATAACTCTTTGTACATCCATTCACATGTAGAATCGTATGAACCTATGGATGCAGATTCTCAAGCGAGACGCAACAACTAAAGACATGCATGGGTTTGGCAAAAACCGCTAGACATAGAATACAATACATGCAAGTCGGGCTCAAAAGGTAGTCCATAGAAAAAAAACATCTAGAGACTACCAAAAACTGCAGATTGATCAGCAAGCACCCGAGACGTCGTGGTAGCTTTCTAACAGTTTCTGGTGGGTGGGACCACCACCTGATAGTGCATTGGTGCTAGTTGGATCTGCATCAAGCATCTGCACAAGTGTGGACAAGGTCGAGTGGTCACAGTAAGCTGTACAATAAGAAGGGGACAGGTCATATCACAACACATTCAGGCCAATGGGCATTGGCTGGATTCCCCGTCGAGACAACTCTCCAAGAATGGAGGTTTAAAGAATCTCCATTCTTTATTCTTTCACATTTTAACTATTAACCTTGTTTGAGACCCAAACCACACACAACCCCACCCCCTCATTGCACCTAGGTATTTTGGGGTTTATCTTTACACGAGCACCTGGTGGGACCGACGTCGGTGGGGCCCAGCAGGTTCCCTTTCAATGCATGGGAAGTCTTGGATCCCCTACGCAAATTGTTCACAAACCGCTCCTTGAATAATTACAAGGGAGTAATCTTCCCTTAGTTTTCAACGATATTACAACAGTGTCCAAGTTACAAAAAACATGTGGGTGATTCAAGTCACTCGCCGTACTCGGTTGTCATGGCATCGTCCTTCCCTTGTGAGATCTTGACTACAAAAACCCCTTTTTTACCACTATCAAACCATTTTTCACAATGGAATAAGGGGTTTATACAAAAAAAAAAACGGTCTGTCGCTTGATCACGATCGAGCAGAAAGACCCTTCTCAAAATTAAAATATTTTTCATTGCACATATTTCCACCCTGTTGTAAATGTAAACCCTAATCAAATCCTTCCCTAAAATACATTAAGAGTTTAGGGTTTTATTTTTGTGCGGACAACTGCTACGCCCCATGGTAGCAGTTTCCAGTAGGTTCCCTTCCTACGCATGGGGATTCTCAGACCTTCCATGCAAACCGCACAGATCCCCGCCACAAAGAAGCACAAACTCCTAGATAGAAGAGTTTGTTATCATTGTCGATAGTTTCAGAGGCAGTGACTGGGCTCATGATTCAGATGCTCGTAGCCGCACAAGTCAACATCTTCTTGATCAGGGATATGGTTGTTCCCTGAAAATGTGGGAAAACAAGGGTGTCTGGCAAGGAGCTCAAGCGAAGCTCAGTATGTTGCACTTGTTGTAGGCTGTATGGCTACATCGCTTGCTATAGCAAGTGCACGTTCCCATTCGCTGCATCACCTTGTGTTTTGAAAATCAGAGCACACAAGCCATTGTTCAAAATGGTGTTTGTGAACACCATTCACGCAAAGCACATAAATATTAAGCACCATTTTGTTCATGAGTGCATTGCTGCTGGGTTGGTTCGAGATGTCAGAGTGGACACATGTCTGGGAGCTGATTTTCTTACGAAGGCACTCACCATAAACGTCTTCAAATGTTGTGCTCATGCTAACGGTCTTGCCTGACCCCATGAATTAGGGTGATTTGTGCTCCCTTTGTCTCTGTTGTGGCTGACACTGACTTGTTGTAGCATGTGGATACTGTGACTGCAGGTCATGGGAGAGTGTTTGTGGTTCAGTTGTATTGGTTCCTGTGTCACAGACACGTAGTGACCTCTAGCCTTGTTGGACATCCCACACATCACTGATGCAGGTGACTGAGAGAGAAGAGAATCTACTGCCAACGCGATCACCATCACCGAGACATGGTCACGGGCCACGTGAACATTTGCATCACTTCTGCTCGTTCTGACGATTTTACATTGTGTAAAATCGTTCAGACTTGGTGCTAGATTTAGGCACACCTAGGTGCACACCCGTGGTTGGTACACTGCCGTTTGAGTAGGGATAACAAAATGGGAGGACCGGTTCGATCTCCAGGTTGTCGTTTTCTGGGGAATGAGCCTCAAGCTAGACCAAGCTCGTTGCTTGCTCGCTCAAGCTACTTCCCCGATGAACACCACTAGGCACTCTTCCGACCGACCTCCCGTGTGTCTGAAAACCTCAACCCGCGCTTTCTGCATTCCATGTCGTTTTGCCATTGTTGAGGTTCACTTACCTGTCTTCCCTCGTTCGTGCCACTCACTACTTGCACCTCCTACAAGTTGGTGGCCCATCACACCCAGAATTCCCTCTTGTCTTGCTCCACATGCTCACTTCATCATACATGTACATGAGACAAAATGTGTTGTGACTGCTCTGGATCTCTCTTCTGCAAGATGGGAGACATTCGTGATGGAGCTCGAACACCCTGCCAGCAGCAGCACACTCAAGCTATGGTCTACGGCCACATAAAATATTTGTTTCCTCATGACTCTTACTGTTGGTCTTGCTCGTGGGGAGATCTAGCCTCTTTGGCACTTAGAGTTGCCAGGGCTACCTCCAACTTGCATGTGTGTTTCTCGATCTGCCAGTCGTGTGATGACCCTGGGGGGGGGGGGCAGCTGGCTAGATTAATTCAGTGCCACAGCGAGTAACCGCCCTCTATGTATACCGGGAGGTCGTGGTCGACTGCCGGGTGGTGCTGTGACCTCGGCCTGGTTGACGCACAACCATGGGGCGCGCTTACCGGCTGGTGCTTAACTCTCCCTCATCTTGCTCACTGTTACCAACTCTTGAACACTTCTAAGTACCACAAGCTTTCGAGCCGTGGCGCGTGTCACGTGGGAATTCCCCAATACTCCCTCTCCATTCCATGGTTTTGTGTGCTCAGAATAATGACTACAATTTGAGCTCAGAAGGTATATCTCATGCCCTAAAAAGCAAGATCTCAATCAAACACCTTGTCATGGGTTAGCGGATATGGACCCCATCTTCATGAGCCCTGCTGAAACCAAGGCCACACATCAATCGTGGGTTTGGTTTGATGGGATCCCCACTATCATAGGTGTAAGCTGCTGTGCTAGACAAGCAAGTAGCAGCTGGACCCGTGCAAGGAAGACACCAAGCAACAATGGTGGTTTACGTGGAAGTTAGAAGTGAGTGGACAAGAACAGGAACGAGAAACGAAGGGTAACACGCACTGAAGTGGTAGCCGTCGGGTGGGGAGAGCGAGCGAGCGAGCAGCGAGCTCGATCTCGCACATTCTCACCCGAGTTCACTGAACCAAACCAAAGTAACCACTAAAAGTTGCAACCTGTCAAGTAGGTCAGTGGAGGGAAAACCTGTCAAAGAACAGGTGAGTGTGTGAACCCGAGGCAAATGTGTGTGCACACATGCACGCCAGCCAGAGTCCTGTGAAACTGGTACTGATGCCTGGTTGTGAGACTCGCCGTGAAATCATGCCACCACAGCGCAGCAGCCAGCAAGAGTTGTCTCTCTCCAGTTAGTCACCTGCGTCAGTGAGGTGAGTGTGCAACGAGGCCAGAGGTCACCGTGTGGTACTGACACAATCCCAACACTCCCCCATGACCCACGGCCGACTTGCACAATGGTACAACAAGCACTACACCGACGTCACGAGAAAAGACACGACACAAGACTGTACACGGGCACTGGCACAACAGATCAACCAGGAGGATCACGAGGACACAACAGACCAACAGCGTGAATTGCTGCCTTGAAGACATTGCTGCTAAGTGCCTTTGTGAGGAAGTCTGCACGTTGCTGTCGGGTGTCGACCCACACAATCTGAACATCGCCTGCAGCCACACGCTCA